>JAWNNB010001732.1:3000000-3295587 GCA_035043285.1 Drosophila subsilvestris
TGATTTCTAGTTTTTGTATTGATTAATTTGAATGGCTGGATCCGAGAAAATGCAATAATTTATATAAAAGGTGCAAAAGAAAAAAAACTGCGTTATTAGTTAAATTAATCCGCGTTAATTCTATCCCTCTTACTTTATGAAAGGAAATATCTTTAATGTTGAGATTGACTAAAGTCGTACTTAATAAAAACCTTAAAAATAACGTAGAAAAAATAACAATGCAAAAGAGTGAAAAAGGGCGAATAGCAGAGACTGCCGACTACATATGTAGAATAGTAGGTATATATGTACATATGTATGTATTTTTCGTAGATATGTACATATATGTATAGGTACATACATATTGTACATACATTTGTATGAACGTGTTTCAGGCTTAGCTTAATTATTTACCAATTAATAGAATATAATTTACGAGTAGATAAACTAATTGCTTTTATATAGAAAATATTTCCATATTGGCTGTTTAAGAAATTAAAAATTAACAACTTTAATTAGATTGAAAATAATCTTGAATATGGATAAATTTAAATTGGATTAGGATCAGTATACAGCTAGTTGGTCATAATCTGGGATACAGACATGCATACATATGTACGAGTATATCCTTGACAAATTGCCTTGGGGCCTTGTCCAGCGGCATTCACCGAAAAATCAAATCAAATTAAACTTGTACCCAAAAAAAAAAAATAAAATAAGGAAGAAAAGAAGAAAATATAACGAAACAGGAACCGGGAGAGGATCAAGCGAGGGAATGTTTCGTATGCATGGAAATTTGTGTGGGAGATTTTCAATTTTCTTGGTTCCATGCGTGGCTAGGGGCGAGGGGTAGCGGAAGGGGAAAATGGACTGGGAAAACTTGTTTGACAGCCGCTTGCTGTTCCCGATGCCCCATCGCTGCTGTGTTGTCGCTGCTGTTGTGGACTCATAAATCAAAAAAGTTTTTGACAAGTTGCACATTAAAGACCAAAACCGCCCCCCCCCCAGTCGATGTGTATGTGTGTTAGTTTCGCTTTGGCTTTTCTAAGTAAATAGAAATTGAATTAAAAATCTCGTTACAAATTGATATTGCAAACTGCCCTTGAAAATGACCAAAAAAATCAAACCAGAAAATTCCGACACAGAGGCATTCAAACGATTCAAATAAAGTTGCCGAAGCGCAAACGGGAAGAGGCGTTGAACCGGTCTTATAAAAAAACAAGCTTTAAAAATATCTCACAAAATAAAGTATCTTTTATGACACAAGACAGCAACAAAAACGCACAAGAAGATGCAGAAGAAGAAGCGCCAGATAAACGAAGAAAGTAGACGAAGACGAGCAATCAGAAGAAATTACAATATGATACTTGTACAAACTAAAGGATACCCTAATTCAGATTGAATTGCTCACCAACTTGGAGCAAAACTATCCTACTTAACAAGAAGGAAAATCAGATGTTGCCAATAATTAAAAATTAGATTTATTTTTCTGATATTTTACGCGCTGTGAAAATAATTTGACTGGAATATTAAAAAAAAAATGGAATAGGAGTCAGATAAGATTCAAATTGTGGACATTTTAAGCACAGTATCATATTAATTTCTGAGTCGGAAGTTCGTTTGAGTACTTTTAAGACTATGTACATACATATATTCCTGGTTATATCCAATATATGTATTTTAATATCTTAAATTTCGTTCGACACTAAAGCTGCTTAAAAAGGTACAAGTAAATGCCTTTAATATTTTAGAATATTATGTTTTTCTTATTCGTATAATTCCATTAGATTCCCTTAGGTTACAGCAAACTCTTGCACTTTAAAAGTGCGGAGCATCAAAAGCTTGATCCTCACCGCCCTCCCGTTACCGCTGCCGCTGCTGCGTCATCATCATCATCAACAGCAGAGCCAATGCCAGCGTTGGCATCAGTGTCGCTGCTCCGCGAATTGCTCTGCAGCTGCAACCGACCACTGCTTGCCTTGCCCCTCCATCACCGCCATCATTCCACCATCCACCGAGTACTCGTATTTTGTTCAACTTGGAAAATCTCATTATAAATGATGTACTTCAAATGACCAAAAAAGAAAAAAGAAAAAATAGGAGAGCAATAAATAAAAAACCAAAATGAAATAGGACAAATAATGAATCCCTTTGACGGGACTGCCGACAGAAGGTGAAGGGTCATAAGGAATGCAAGTAAGTGTCTTTGGTTATTATTTCTCTCTCTACGAAATGCTCCCACAAGTACTTGGTCAGAATCAATTTGATGCTGGCAATCGTATCAATCTGATAAGATCCCCATCTATAAAAGAAGCCAATGAACTTTCATAAATAAAAAACAAAAAAAAAAACACGAAAAAAAACACACACACACACCCACATACAATGAAACAATTATAAACTTTATAACACTCCTGCACCTGAGCCCCACATCTTTATTGGGCGATTTTTATCATCTTTCAGGATTGTAAAATGCATTTTAACCCTCGCAAGGGCCTATCGCATACAATTTTTTAGTACGTAAAATAATATATAGAGATATAATATTCCCATTAAAAATGCCAGCTATATTTCGTAATTTGAATAGATTTTAAATGCATATAAAATAATTTCAATTAAAACAAATTCAAAAGGCGGAATATTAAGGTACATTCGCTTTATCTAATTACCTGAAAATTAATGAAATTAATTAAAAACCCTTAAATTTGCAATCGAACCAATCAATGTTCTTAAGTAATGTTTTGATTTGAATAACTTTTGGTGGGTGAGACGCTGGGCGATAAACTGAAGGGTTAAGCAAAGTCGAAGCTTACTTCGATCCTCTTTCATTTCGTTGGTCCCCCCTCTCCCACTCTCTTTCTCTGTCTCTCTGCCTCTGTCTCTGTCTTGTTTGGTGTTCCCATTTCTCCGCTCGCCGCATAACGGTATTATAACAATGAGAGAATAAAATGTTTCTGGTGTCTAAAGTGCTGTTGATTAAATCGATGATGCAGTCGATGCTGCAGCTTCAGTCAGAATGAAGCTTTTTCGATCTGTATAAATACAAGCCTGAGCCTTTTGGCAGCGAGAGACAGCAAAGAAAAGTGCCCGCAGTCATGACATCAAACAGAATATGGCTCGTCCTGCCACTGGCCTTCATGCTGGCGACACTAATCCTGGCCAAGAGCTCTGTCCAGGCAGCACCAGTCGAGGAGTTGAACAAGGGCCCGTCGCAGGACCAGTTCAGTTCCACACTTGAGATGGACAGGCAACGCATCGACTGCAAATTAACTCTCGATGCGGCGACAATGGACTCGTTAGGCTGCCACGATGAGGTGGTGGCTGCTGCTGCTGTTGCTGCTGTGGCGGAGGCAAGTAGCACGGATAATAAGCCGGTCCAACTGCAGCGCCACTTGAAGTCCTCCGACAGTCAGCCCATCTATGAATTACAATTGGTTGTTTGGCCCAGTGACATTGAGGATGGTGATGACTTCAATCCGCTAGAGTATAGTACCACCACAACAACAGCACCAATGAGCAGTACAAAAACATCACCAACAACAACAACAACAGCTACGACCATAATACCACCCACAACAACAACAGAAACAACAACAGCAACACCCATTGAACAAATCTGGCCATTGTATGAGGATCAATTGGTTGTATTTCCGCAAATGGACTTTGAAGAGGAATATCTTGATTATTTCTTGGATGAAGCAGCACCAGTACCAGCAGCAGCACCACCAGCAGCAGAAGCCCCAGCAGCAGCAGCCCCAGCAGCAGCAGCACCATCAATACCAGCAATATCTGCAACCACTGCACGTCCCTGGCCCATAGATCCCACTGGTACAACCACACCAACACCCACTTATGTTGTTGAAAATTATCACGTCATACATCCCAATGGAACCGAAGAGTACAAGTAAGCTGCTGCACATTTCCATACAGATAGAGATAGACAGAGAGAGAGAGCAAACATTACACATAATTTGTATTTCGATTCTACAGATTAGTGCTTAGCAATGGACTGGCGAACTATAAGAAACTCTACACGAAGCGGGTGGGCGAACGGCAGATCAATGTGCAGGAGGGCTACAATTCGGTGCCCATCGCAGGTCGACGCAATCTGATACAAACGCAGTATTTCATTGCCGATGAGCGTGGCTACAATGTCTATAAGAGTGAGTTAGTTGGGGGTCCAGCGCCAGCTTCAGCCACAGCGCTTCCCAAATCAACCATCATTGTCATTGTCTATTCCTTTTTTATCTCCTCTTTAGTTGAGCAAAACTATCATCAGCCAGGGTTGCCCAAACATTTGCATTACAAAGCCACAAAAGCGTCCAATATGTGAGCAGGGATGAGAAGAACGATTCGAAAATGCCCGATGCACATTGGTCGGAACTACATAGGAGTAGCACTTAATAATATTTTATTCATTTTTTTTTACTTTTAATAATTATTAAATGTTATTGAACGATTCGGAGTATTTATTCAGCATTTCGATGAAATTAACTTAAATTAAATTAAATAAAAGTAAATTATTATAAAAATAACTTAAATTAAATGAAATAAATTTATGGTATTGCATTTTTAGGCAATTTAAACTATGAGAGCTGCACTTGAGCCACTTGAGTATGAGATAATTAAATAAATAAAATAAAATACAACTGTGGTATCCTTTACTCAGATTAGTGGAATTTTATCTTTTTATACCCGTACTCGAAGAGTTAAGGGGTATATTAGATTTGAGGTAAAAGTGGATGTGTGTAACGCAGAGAATAAAAAATTTTCGATCCCATAAAGTATATATATTCTTAATCATCATCTATAGTTGAGTCGATATGTAAAAGTACCGTCGCGGCCACAGAAGCGACTCACAACGTTACTCCTCGTTTAGATAAGATTTGATTTCATACTATTTCGACCCACTGTTCACTCTTGGCTAAGGCTACTTCTACGGCAAACGAATGGCGAAATAAAATGAAATGCCCGCAAAATGATTTGCTGTTTTTTCCGTTCGCTCTTATGGCTGTCTTGGCTGATTGTGTTGCTTTCGTTTTCTTACCGATTGCATGCCCTTCCTGAAGGTATTCGAATTTTGATCCAATTTATACCGCTTCTAAAAGTCTTTAGACATTGCTTAGACTTATGTTGAAGATAATTTTTCAGAATCCTGCTTGTAAAGTTACTTTGAAAAATTTGACAAGGATTTTTGAGTATTAATATTCCCCAAAGAATGAAAATCGGACTAGCATGATGGATAGTATGTATGTATTATAGTAGTATTATATTATAGTATTATACATAGTATATATGTACATCGAGATATAGTACGAGAAATGTAGAAACAAATCTGTAGATCTGCAAGGGTATACAAACTTTAGTATGCCACAGCTTTGATTGCTGGACTCCAACTTGCTTCTTGCCACTTGCTTCCCCGTTTGAATGTCCTGGATTCCGCATTGGATTGTTGTTTTTGTTTTTTTTTTGGTCGTTTGAGTATTATTCTATTTGCTGTTGCTTTCTCAATCGCACCGATGCTGATTGCCATCTTTGGAATATGTTCTTGTTGTTGTTGTTCTTATTTCTTCTGTCACATTTGGCGCCCCCCTCCGGGGGCCCCGCGTCCTCGTTCCCGTTCCGCCCGAGAATCGGCGATGGCGATGATGGTGCTCCTGATGATGCCATTTAGATGCATATCAAAGTGCGAGTATCTCACTGTTCTGTTGCCCAATCCTTTTCGAATTTTTGCATATGTATTTATTTATTTATTTATATACTTTTTGCTTTGTGCCCAAAGCCGCTTCTGCTGCTGCTGCCGCCTTTTCTGCTGATGCCTTTGTTGTTTCTTTCAATTGTAGTTTATGGCTTTCAACCCGCTTCTTGCCACATCTCTCCCCAATCCCCAAACCACTCCCTGCCAACCATAATCGTAGCATTCGTTGGTTGTTGTTTATTCCGCAAAGTTTTCCTGCTCCTTGGGTTCCTTGGGCGTCAGCCTGTTGGCAGCTGTGCAAAGTTTTTTGGGTCTCGGGTTATGATTATTTAAAGTCCTGTTTTCTTCTATTTTATGTATATGTCCCTCGATTCCAATGATTGCCCCCTGAATATGTATTTAAAATATGATTTCAATGGATTATTGACCAAATTTCTGGGGTATAAATACTCGTACCAGTCCCCTCGTGTGAAGAAGAACTTAAAAAATAAAACATACATGAATTGCTTAAACATTTTGGGTCTGTGTAGTAAATTACAGTGAGGAAAGCGCTCTCGGGATGATCCCAGGAACCCTCCTCGGCAGAGATCTACAATTGACAAATAAATTTAGCTTAAATAAATATCTTTTCTCTTCATTTCAGAATACATTTCATAGTCAGATTACAATGCCAAATATTCCAAAAATTTTCAAAGGCAAACCTTTTAGTATCAAAGTTATAGACGCAGCTAATTTCAGAATTGAAAGTATCCATTTTCGAAGTATATCAGATGCACCCGTTCTGCACCATTTACTGTAAATTAAGCAACGAATTTTAGTCAGAGGGTGAGAAAAAAGGCAGCCCTAGAGGGGAAGGGAGAGGGAGAGTGTAGTAGTAGTATCCCATGTCCTGCCCCATTTATGTGCAATTATTTAAGAGTCTCGAGGGCAACCCTTTTCCGTTTCTTATTGCTGCTGCTGTTGCTGCCGCTGCTGTTGTTGTTGCCGTCAGCTCGTATATCCGTTTGGTGTCGTCTTGGTCGTCCGTCCTTCGCTTTACGGCCTTTGTAATTATCACTTTAATGAACTTTGCTAGTTTGATAGCGAGACCCATGCCTCCCGTAAAGGTGGGCACCCCCAATAATGGGGCCAATGGCTGCGCGCAGTCGAGAGAGATGAAGCGCTACGTGCAGAACTGCTTCAGCCCCAGCTCTAGGTCTGTCTTGGAACCCACTCTCCCACTGTGCTCCCCTGTCCCGGTCCCGATCCATCCTCTGTGTAGCGCCTTGGCACTCCACTGTCCCTCCTGCACCCACACTACCCAGCCATTTGCCATCGCTTTGTGCCTTTGGTTTTTATTAAGGAATAAAATTAGTGAGCGCGTGCCGGGAACGCCAAAAATGCCAGTTGCAGTTGTTTCGCCCGAACCCGAACCCCAACCCCATTCCCCGCCCCCCACATCTACTTTTCCATCTACGTCTGCTGCGACTGCCGCTGTGCTACTAACTTCTTCGCCTGCCTGCCTGCCTGCCACCAGAGTGAAGCAAAAGGAAACGGAAGCAGCGGGTAGAGGCTGCGGCTGAGGCTAAGGCAGTGGCAGTGGCAGTCGCTGCAGCAATACGAGGAGCAATACTCGTAGTTGAAGCAGCAGTCGACAGCGGATAAAGAAGAAGGTTGAGACAGTTGCAGTGGCGAACAAGCAATGCAGGAGGTACAACAATAATGAAAGTAAATGCTTGGGGGGAGTCCGAACTATTTTCTACCCTTGCAGATAGAATAATATAGAAGCTTAAATTATTTACATATAATACGTATAGTGAATGCAATTTCAAAAGATTAATTAATATATATTTTTTAAACTTTTTTCATAGTCTCATTTGTTCAGTGATGTTTGCAGATGACCAGCCCTTGGACATGTGCATGCCTAATCAGACATATGTATGTATGTACATATGTAAGTGTAAATGATCTCTGCAAGGGTATAGAAAGCTGTGTGTAGGGAAAAGCAAGAGTAAGTCTCTACTCCAATGTTCGTCAGCCAAGGGGGCAGCCAGGATAAAGTAATATGAAACGAATGTGCACAAAATAATGTCAGATAAACGGGCCAATTTCCAGTAGCAACAAAAAACAACACAAATTGCAACACACACTAAACAAGTGCACCGAGAGAAAATATATATAAAAAATATACCTACAATCGAATTTTAGAAGAATACAAAGAGAAATGAATTTCCCTGAATACCCTTGGATTTTTGTCAAGATTTGGGTGGTATTTTCTGGGCTGTTTTGTCATTTTAATCTAATTTAATCTAATCTAAAGATATATCTGCCAGGCATTCTGAATCACCATAAGCATCAGAACCAAAAAGTTTCCCGGCAGTGTGCGGAGGGTACAAAAGGCAAACGAGAGTGGGGTGCAATATGCTGTTACGCCCTCGTTCAGGCAGGGATAATTATCGTATAATTATATATGCTGGGGATCACCATTAAATCGGGCAAATTAAAATTTCAGTCCGGGCAAAACAAAAACAAGAAAGAAAACCTAGAGAGCTGCTGGCTGACAGAAAGAGCCACACAAACGGACGGGCAGACGGACAGATGCCAAGTGTGAATGCGAGAAATGTAAAGTCTGGCAATGAGAACGATGGGTGGGGGTGGTAGTGGGGAGTGTAGAGGGGAGCAATGAAAATGGTGTGCAAATGAAATTGCTGGGAAAATACAAATTTAAATGCAGAAACGGCTCGGCCCGACCCGACCCGACCCGTACAGGAACTCTGCGTGTGTCTCCATCCTCCTGCTCCTCCTTGTCGTGGTTCATTTTTCACTGGAACGGCAATTAATCATAAAAACAGATTTTTACACGAGCTGACTTCATTTCCCCTGCTGCACTCATGACACTCGGACACCGTCCCTGTCCCTTTCCCTGTCCCCGCTGCACTCCATTGCTTCCCATACATATGTTCATACATATGTATAGATATCATACATGTGGTCGGTCCTTCGTTTCTCCTCGAACCCATAAAATATGCAAAATATCTTGTAATGTGTTCATCAATGTGCGTGAGTATCTGCCGGCATGCCCCTGTGTATGCGCCTGTGTGTGTGTGTGCTGCAACATGGCCTGACCAATGTTCAGTGCCGTGCCCCGGTTCGTTGGGGCCTTTTCTCCACCAGTAAAATAAATTCATTGAATTAACAAATAGCTTCATGTTCATTTTGTACCAGAGAGCGGCGAAAAAAAAAACAAAAACAATTAACAATGCCCGAATCGGGGGCTACGACTATGGGGATACCCACTGTATATGCTTCATAAATACAAAAATACATACTATGTAAATACATATGTATGAATCATATGGGGAAGATTTGTGTGGTCGAAAAGCACGAATCAGCTGAGGATGGGAAGGAGTTACCATGCCCTAGCTAGCACGGGACTTCTGCGATATAAAAATAACCTTAATTTCATTGACTTGGCTGCTGTCAGTGGTTTTCAATCTTCTCTTGCCGTGTCGTGCAGAGGGTAATACCCTCTGACGATGGTCAGTCTTCAGAGAGACTTCAGATATATAATTTGTATGCCGTTTCAGTGGCACTCAAATGGGCCACAGGAATCAAAGAAATCTTGCATCAAAGAAGGACTTTCTTTACTGTAATTACTATCAGACAATGAGTTGCATGAGAGGAGAGCGTCGAATATCACAAATAAATAATTATCGCTCATCAACGATTACTTCTTGCTGTTACATAGCTCCTAGCGAATACAATATACCCTAAAACACCAACCAAAAGCCGTGTGGGAAACATGTTTTGTGCCCGATGTCTGTTTGCGGGATACATTTTTGTTGGTTGTTTTACTCTCGTATACATACGTACATACATATGTATACATATTATTCTACCTCTGCCTAACCGGAAAATCCCTTCCTAGAACTGCCGAATGGCGGGTTAAGGTTGATGTTAATGGTGGATGGGAGTCGGGAGTTGCAGCTGGGACTGATGCTGAGGCTGGGGTTTTGTGTGTGAAATGCTCTTAGTGGATTTTCGTTAAAAATTTAAATGTATTCCACAGTTGTTATGTGGTTGGAAATTCCCTACATTTTTTTTTGCGTTGCCCCTTTTTTTCCTTGTAGTAGCTTTGAAATAATTGGTGGGTCCGTATTTAAAATCGTAGCAAGTCCGTTCGTCCGAATTGTCGGGTGCATGGGCATGCTCTGTAATCAGTCCATAAATGCAACTAGTAGAGTTTTCCACCGAGAGGATCAGATGATAATGATTGGAAGCTAAAGCTGCACTAAGCTGTAATCCGTTGTGTTCAAAAAGACTATGGAAATTCACACTAAATTATTAGTAATCTGCCCATCAATGATGTCCATTTAATGGCATTTAATGACTAAGTACTCCCTATACTTTGTAGCTATGCAAACTCCAAACAAAATGACAAACCATCATAAAAAGCGAATGTACCCCAGTGGCAATCGGCGGCGAGAGAGACCAGAGAGACGGTGGGCCGCGGCGGGCCAGGCTCATTCAATTTGGAATGTTAATTCCGTGCATGAAATTCGTGCGAAATGCTCGTACAATTTAATCTTGCTCAATAGGGGTATTCCACTAGCAACCGCACGCATTACAGATGTGAGCCGCTGAGGAGCAGCGGCAGTGTAAAAGTTCATCGCATAATTTGCGGCATGCACGCTAAAATAATGAATTTCCACTTGCATAAACAAAGGAGTGTGGCAGGGTGCGGGCAGGTTGCGGGTGCGGGTGCGGTAAGCCAGCTAGTTAGTGAGTCAGACACACACAGAAAGACAGCTAGACAGACTCCAACTTGAGGACAACTCGGGTTTGGGCAAACAACAACAAAAAATGGGTTTGAGAAATGCCTGGCCCCCAAAAGAATGCAATTTGCTGGCAGTTCATAATTTGCTCAGGGCTGTGCAGGCTTTATTTGCTTTATTTTACACCATGCGGCTCCGTACTAATTATCCAATATTTGAATACATATCTCGAGCTGCGTTCGTTATTTACACACTCGTATTTCTATTTGTAATGAACCTTTTTGCCATGCTTCATTTAGCGTGGCTAAGCCAGCCCCATGATCATTTACTTTTTCCTCATTTTCCGCTTCGTATTTCTTGCTTTTATTTATTTTTATATTTTTTTGATGGTTAACTGGCAGGACAGAGTGTCCTTTTTTGTTCTGTTTGCTGGATCTCTGCCTTTTGCTGTGGTCGCTGATGAACTGCACACACGACCCGCACCCCTGACGAACAACAGCAATGTCCTTTTAGCACATCCTGCCCACATACCTGGCGTGTGGCCAGCCGCCTCCCTTGGGAGCCGAGCCGCGCTCTGGCCGCGCAGCTAAACGCGACTTTCGCTTCTTAAAAGCCATTTTTGCATTTTATATTTAATTTTTTCGCCCCACCCAACTCAAACCCTTTCAGCCCACCCACCACCACATCGCACCGCACCGCATCGCATCGCCCTTAACCGCTCAGCCACAAAGCTTATCCCCCTTTATACCCTTGCCAAAGGTATATAAATAATGAGCAGCAGCTTGCCCCACAAAACCCAAAGAGTTCAGCATTAAGAACTTGTCCGCTCGTCCATTAAGTGTTGCAAGTTCAACTATTCTGACATTTCAACTGGGGCAGAGTAGGGTCGTGATTTTGGTTGGCTTTTATTGCATTGGTGCTATGTGAAGCATTGAAGCAAGAAATACCGGAGATGCCTTCGCTGTATCAATGTTACGAAAAGGAAATTATTTTTGAGGCAACAAGCGAAGGATAAATAAATGCACTACCATTTTTGGCAGTCTTAAATACAGAATAATTAATTTATATTCAGTTTTCACAGTGTTTCTTGGGGGTGAAAAAGGCAAAGAAATAATTTTTTGAAAAAAATTGTTTTAAATGAAGGAAAATTTAAAAATGATTCTACTACAAAAAAATGTCTTATGTGATGGAAAAAATGGAATCCAACATGTATGTATGTCATATGTAAATATGAAAATTTATTAAAGTAAGCTACAAAATATGTTTTTAAAGTGATAATATTATTAAGTAAGGAGCTAAGACAGCGGCTTACATGTTAATTTTATTCCAAAAAGCGTAAGATAGATGAAAGATCAGTTTTCTGAAGTCCATAGCCACATATTATATGTCTTAATTATTCAATTCTACCCTTGTGTGTTATTTCATTATATTCCAAAGTGCTCAAGTCAATTCTGACCTACTGGACTTTCGCTTTGGACTCTGTTGCCCTTGCAAGGGTATCCACTGCCCTGGTCAGCTCCAAGTTCGCTCGGACCTACTCGGTCCTTTTTTGGGTGTATCCTCCTGCTCTGTTTGCTCGCCATCCTTTAGCTCTGGCTTACATTTTTTTCTGTCGCTGTTTTGGCTGTTTGCTGCTGTTGCCGCGGCGGCAAGGCAAACATTTTCCAGCCATTTGCCGCGTTGTGGTGTGGGCGAGAGGCGTTGAGGTCCCTGTCCCAGTTAAACTTTGCCTGCTTTGTCACATTTGCAATATTTATTGCCTTTTGATTATATTTAAGCCAGCCACAAGGACAAAAAAAAACGTTTTGCATTTACATACAGGAAAAGCTTTAAGATTTTTTATTTTCTGTTTTTGTGGGTGATGTGAATTTAATGGAAAAACAAAGGGCAAGGGGAGGTAATGCATTAAAAAGCAGGCCTGGCGTTGACATTGACCCACACAGATATTTTTTAATTTTTGGCGGGTCTTTGAGAGAGTAAAAACACCAGTAAAAATATTTTTAAAACTGCTCGAACTCGAAGTCAAACTTAAACTCTGGCAGTCTCTTTCGGGGGCTTTTCTTATTCCACGAGTTGGGCTTTAATAAGCGGCAAAGTTAACAAAGTTGCAGTTCAGTTAACTTTTTTCCTCTGTATTTGGTTTTGTTCTTTTCTGCCACCCTGTTGCTCTCCGCCCGTTCTTCCCAACCACCCCACAAAAGAATACCCAATCCATTTTCCTGCTGTTCCGCTTCCGCATCAGCATCCTTATTCTCTTTTTCTCTTTTTAACTGTGATTGTAAAGTTTCATTGATAATTTTAACTACCTCGGATACATGTGTCTGTCTTTGGGTCTCTGAGTCTCTGGATCTAAGTGAGGGGATTTTTGTGGGGGAGAAATTGCAAAGAGGGTGGCAAAATGTGGGGCTTAAACGATGTAAGTTGGGGGGTGTAACTTTGTGCTGAGCTGGAAAGTCGCTTTTAGTACTTGTCGAAGTTTATTTTATTGTGTCTCTTTTATAATCACTCTCGGAATGTTAAATCGACTCTAAGGTGCATTTACCATAAAATGTAAAGCCTGATGATGGGATTTTCTACTCAATAAAATATATTTAAATTTTGCGTATTATATTAGAAAATCATAAGGTAACTAAGTGGCTCTCGGATTCTTTAATTTTAAGTGTGCAAATATAGCAAACAAATCAGTTAGACCCAAGGGCAGATATCACGCCAAAAAGAACTTGTCCTCTAAGATCTATTTCTGCTGCTTTTCATTTACATTTTCCTCTTATCTTTTCTGGAAGAGACCCCCCTTTGCGGTTCAGTCGACTCGTCTCCTTTTTTCAAATGCGACGACAGTGGCAACCCATCGAGTCCAAAGACCAATGCCGTGGCACCCCTTTAGCACCTCCTGTTGAACGCGTCCCTTTAACAGTCTCTTCCATTGGCACGGAGAAGTGTTGTTTTTATGGCAGCCAAGTGCTCGCTTCTGCAATTTCATTTTTAATTCAATTTATCTTTTTTTTCATTAGAGAAAATTTCCAGTTTCTATATGACTTTCTTTCGTGGTTTAATTTACTTACTCGCAGTAGTCTGGGAAACAGTTTAGCTGGTAAATCATAAGAGTTCTGAGAACCTTCTGTCACTTTTATACGAACACACAAATAGAATAAAAATTTCCAAAAGATACAAATCCTTGAACAAAGCCAAATACAACACAACCACAATAACCGAAATTAATTGAGCCATTAAAGACACTAATGTTGATTAGGAACTTAAGTTAAATTAAATTGATAAGTAAAACTCGTGAAATGGCAATGCAGAGCATCCGCAAACTGAACTACAACGAGCGAGCGCGCCTTGAGAAGTGGCTGGAGAGCGACACCTACTCCGATGTGCGACCCGTGGCAGAGATCCTCAAGAATCTGTACCCTTCAATAGAGCTGGCCTGCTACACTGCAGCCAGCAGCTTCGCTGGTCGGCTGCAGAACTGGCAGGTGTTCTCGTTCCGCGAACTGAAGAAACTGGGCATCCGACTGAAGACGGAGGACCTGAAGGAGCTGGCCGAAGGCAGGGAAGGTGCAGTCGACTGGCTGCTGTTCAGCCTTATTGGCAAGAAGGAAGTGCGGCCGACCATCCGAGTAACTCCCAAGACCATTTCCTCAGGATGGATGAACAGCTTCGGAGGGGTGCCCCTTCGAGAATTCCCCTTTAAGTTGGATAATGAGTGGAAGTACTAGGGCGTGTGGTATGTGTAATTACCTATTCAGTTAAAGGCTTGTCGTTGATTTCTCTTCTCTCTTCTCTCTGTCCTGCAGCCTTCGTAGTATGCAATCCAGGAACCCCCGGATCAATGCTGCTCGAACTTATCACGGATTTTTTTTATTGATTTGAACTACAATAGATAGGCATGATTATGCTTATAAGCTGCCTTCAACAAGCTGACCTAAAGTTTTTCTATTTCTTTCATGATAGTTCCTGATCTATTTGGGATTTTGCAACATATCGCGTAAAATGAAACGAAATCAAATTAAATTTTGTATTCCTTTTGCTTTTTGGCGGCTCTGCAATTAGGCACATCGAATGCAATCAGATCGCTGGTTGGTTCTTTATGGGCTTTTATGTTTTATGACTTAATAGCCGGAGAAGGATAAGGGGGAAAATATTCCTGCAAGTCAAAGTCCAGAGGTGGATCATTTAACTCGTTTTATCCTCGTTTCCCTGCGTGACCAATCGGCGGGCGACTGTCTGCACTTTATAAATTTATGATGAGCCTTCACACACTTCTCGGATGGGGATTTGGTATTCGGTTCCCATTCCCAATTCCATTCCCGCTCGTTACGTTGTTCCTCCTGGTTTCAGTTTCGGTTTCGGTTTCGTTTTCGTTCCTTAATTGCCTTTGGCCAGAAAATCCCTCCGAAAATTGTGTTAAAATGCAAAAATATGACCAGATATTCGATATGTACAATATATGTACGAGTACCCCAAGGGGCGTGGAGCGAGAATGCTGGCTGGCTGGCTGTGGGGGAGGGTGAGGAGGGGCTTTGCACTTGTATGTTTTATTGCCCGAATCGCTTTTCGGTAAATTTATTGCCAAATTGTCGGGCGACGGCGACTTTCGAAAATTCGCGAAATCTTTTCATCCCAGCGGGGAAGTGAGAACCGAAGCGGAGAGGCGTGACTGGCGGGGAGACCCTGTAACCCACTGCCTGGGACCATAAAATACCCGAAAGAGTCGCCACAAACCACTGCAAAACATCTTCAATAATAAATTCATAATTTTTGCAGCTTTGCCTTAATAAATTTTTATTATTTTTTAATTCGCTCTCAATGAACACAAAAAAAATAAAATATGAATATTAAAAAATAAAAATCATAATAATATAATATCAGTAGTCAGGGCACAAAAAAAAAATGTAACGAAATGAAGTAGAGGTAGAGGTAGGAATAATAATAATGAGGGGAGCCTGTTATTACTTTGATCCGGTCTCAGAAGCGTCCGCCCCTGCGACTCGTCGTGGTGGCCCCCCTGGGCGTGGTGGCACTCCCAGACGGCGAACGGGTAGTGGGAGTGGGATATGGGGAGGAGGAGCTGAAGCTGGAGCTGGAGCTGTAGGCGGAATCTGGCCGGGAGTGGGACTGGGAGCGTAGGTCGGACGTCCCGCTGCTGGCCATTGGCACCTCAATGGAGCGCGGCAGATTGGGATACACCTGAGGTGTGATCGCTGCGGGATAGAGAAGAGAGCAGAAAGGGAGACGTTGAGAGTCGAGGACGGGACTAATTGATTAAATTGATTGCAAATTAAAATAAATACATCCAAAGATATCGATATTCGTAGAGAAATGTTGAAGGTAGATGGACTTTAACTGAATTTTATATTAAATGGTAAATATAATTTATTTTATCTACGTTTTATGATTATCCACACTTTGAACATTTTTTAATAAATTCAATTAAATTCACTTTGCTAGAAACTGATAGCTATACATATAATTTAATTGAGTCCGTATACCTGAACACTTCACAAATTATATTTTATCCAAACAGATTTCACTTTTATTATCCATCTATTGATGGATGCTCATTACGAGCATTATGAGCATTGTTGCGCGTATATATCATAGAATATCGGCAGTTTATAGCTCAAACCTCTCAAAACACTTTAATAAACACTCCCTGACAACTTTCAATTGATTCTACTCACATTGATTCTGACGGTATCCAAACTGATCGGCATTGTAGAAGACGGTGATGTATCGGCCATCTGTCATGCGATAGGAGTAATATCCGACCACCATCAAGGTCTTGACCTTGTCAACCATCGCAAAGTATCCCCGCTCGTAGCGCGCCGTGCCATCATCCAGCTCGAAGCGATACTCGTAGCTGCCATCCGGATAGCGATTATCGAAGCGATCCAGCAGTCGCACGCCCCTGTGATCCGGCTGCCGCTCCAAGTGCTTCTGTGCCTCGGCGGCACTCAGACTGAGACACAGCAGGAGCAGGGAGATGCAGAGAAGGATTACAGTGCTAGAATTGGCCATTTCCATGTGTGAAAGTGTGGCGGAAGGTGTGCGTTCGAGGGGGTAAAGATGGTAAAAGATGGAGTAAAGAATTGATTTTATGTGTGTGTGTGTGTGTTTGGTTGGGGAAATGTGGGTGCGTGTGCTGTCGCGTGTTGTTTTGTTAACAGTTTAATTCGGAAACTGCGTAACTTTGGGTTTTTATAGTCAACGACAGGCAGCGGTGAGACAGCAGCAACAGCAGCAGCAGCGAAGTCAGCGCCAGTCACAGCTCCAGTGCCAGCTCCAGTCCCAGTGCCAGCTCCAGTGCGATATCCACAGAGGGAGAACAGAGTACTGAGAGCAGTGAGTGGGGGGATGGAGGTACGTACATACATCTGTCGGAGGAGGCATTGCCGTCAAAAAATTCTCAACGCTTAATCATAAAAAAAAATCTTAATTTCATCTACTTACCCACATGCTTATCTGGGGAGGGGCAGGGAGCGTACCAGCCCGGACAGGTTGCTAACTGGGCAATTTGGTTGCGCCTCTCTGGTGTGTGTCTGTGTTTGCTTTGGGGGCTGTTCGCACCGCCGCCAAATTGGCCGAATCGGCCAATATGCCGGCTGGCTCCCAGGAGCTGGGCGCACACTGGTCCCAAGCCCCCAAACCACAAAGCGTTTGACCAGTGCATCACTGCTGGCCATTGATATGGCGGAGATAATCGATTGGTGGTCGCTCGCTTGCTGGAGATTTCTTTTGGTAATTTGGTTTTTGGGTATGGTCAGTGCTCAGCGCCACAAGAATTCAGCCAGCAAAATTAGAGAACGAAGTGTCCATTACTACTTGTTTGGGTTTTTTACGGGCAGTGTGGCAAAGTGCAAGATAAATATATGTCCTTCGATGTCCGATTTTTTTATTTTCCAAAGGTTTTGCCCAAATATGGTTCCTCTTTTGGCAGACTTTTTTGTGTGATATGAGTGCAAGTTCTACTCTCAATATACTTAAATTTTTTGAGCACTTAAATTATCCTTGCATTGGGTTCCACTGTGCCACTGGCACTAGTGGCTAAAAATACCGCAACTTGTGCACCCTAAAATTTGGCCAACAAGTACGTGCCGCCTGTCAGCGCACAGCTCGGTGAAGAGCGAAGAGCGGGGAGCGGCTTCTATATGGAGCAGATGCACCAGCTGGAGCTGTCGTTGGAGTTGGAGCAGGACCAGCAGCAGGAGCAGCATGAGTCTCCCTATGGTGCCTGCCTATGGAATGGATTGTGGCGATCAAACAGGCAGTGAGGCACTGAGGCAGACATTGAACGGGGAGGAGGACGAGAAACTGGAGCGAGACGATGGACGCAGAGGCAGAGGCGTCCTGTGGCCAATTAGGGCTAATTTATGATTTCAATCATTTCTTAATTGCATTTAATGTGCAGCGATTTAGCGAACAGGCCTGGGACCTGAGACCTGGCTTCTGCTTCCCGTTGCCTGATGGCTGCCCCGCGTGCCAATTGATGATACCAGCAAGGAGTGGCAGAGGCAGGGAGGGGCCAGGGGCAGTACTTGGTCAGTTGGCCAAAGTTAATGATGTGCAATTGAGCCGGGGCCCCAGAGTCCATCCAAAATTTGCGAGTATCTGCCCCTGCCCCATGCCTTTGCGGCTGCTGCTCTCGGAGCAGCTGTCAATATGTCGACACGGAGTTATCGCCAATTAATTAATTTGCCCACACCTTCAAAGGTCAAGCCAATGCATTACAAATTAATCATTTTTATGAAATTATTTATTAATTTTCAGTTTTCAGTTATGCACTGCCATTTCCAGTGCGGCCGCTGCAGGTTGCTGCAGTGGTTGCTGTGTGATGTCTTTTCTCTGCTGTGTGCAGTGCAGATTTATGGCCAGACCGCACAGTGACAGGACAGTGACAATTGCAGTCACAGTCAAGCGAGTCACTCATTCAGAGAGTGAGTTCGTGAGTCAGTCAGGCACTCTGTGTTCGCGCTAAACCTGGCAAAGTGGCAACATCCTGGCATTAACTGATTTATTTTTAAACGTATTTTATCTCTGGAAGTAACGAAGCGTTCATTCCAGCGAAACAAAAGACCAGACCAGGCCAGGCCAGCCCCAATGCCCAAATTAAAATATATGTATGTATGTACAAAAAGAGTGAAAAAATGTTTGTCAAACTTGTTGCGCCCCACCTACTCACCTACACATCTACCCATCTACCTACCAGCTACAGGAGGCATGTGGTATGTCGGAGCAGAGACGACTCTCATCAGCAAGGTCATTTGTTTTGTATGTCGATGACAAAGACAATGTCCGAAGGGGAATCAACAGCCAACAAGGAAAATGTGGCCGCTGGGCAGTCGTGACAGGAAGCTCTCTGGTTGTGTTGGTGCTGGCAATGTCTGGTGGGGCAGCTTGTTCCAGGTTGCTAAATGGCTGGGACAACAGGCGCTGTTTGTCATTACCCTCAGGTTGCCTCTGCGCGTTGGTTATTTTTGGGCAGATTGCTGCTGCATCCTCCTTCTGCTCTGTTGCTTATGCTACTCTGATGTGTTGCTGTTGCTCTTTGCTGAATGGAAACTCCCCCAGCAACAACAACAGCCGCAGACACAGCAGCAGCAGCACGGCACAAACTGCAGCAGGAGTAGCCAGCAGTAGTCGAGCTGAGCTCAACCGAGCCGAGCCGCCTCTGCCTTACTTTGTAGGTGTCATCGTTGTGGTGCGTTGTGTTCTCAACATTGAGTTGACGACGTGCTTCAGCTTTCAGCACAAACAGTGGGACGAGACGCAGGAGCAATATTCAAAAATAAATATGTGAACAGCTAAGAAAGAAAATATAAAGAGAGAGAAAGAGCAAGTGAATAATGGGAGAACGCCAAAGAAAATACCAAAAAACCATTAAACTTTAAAAAAATCATTGAGGGAAAATCTTACAATTTTGCAGATAAAATTTTAATCTTAAAATTTAACTAATTTGATATAAGATTTCCCATTGAAATTATATTCAATCCAGATGACAATTAAGCAACAAATTCGAATTTGATCACCCAATTTCAAGTTTTAAAACTTGTATATTAATAAATTAATTTTTTTTAAACTTCTACAACGTGAATGCTAAATAAATATCTACTGTCACATGAATGAAAATATCAGTGAATGTTCATCAGATCCTCGTAAATGTCTAAAATAGTTATATGTATGTGTAGTAATGTGATTGATTGATTGGAGTCTTATTGACTAGTAGATATATAATTTTCTTCATTAATTGATTGATTGTAAATCGAATATGTTCATAAATAGACAAATCACATTCTAGCAGTGAAAATTATTTACGATAAAAGTAAGGAATAAACTTAATTATTATCTAATCGTAATTTGTACATAAATTACAGAACATTGAAATCTAAATTCATAATGCTGGAATGATTTGAGAGCGTGTCTTGGAGCCTTCAGCCACTGTGGACGGACGTTTCTGTCGATTGCGGGTAAGTGAATCCCCAATTCCCCTCCCCCTCAACAACAAACACGGCAGCAGCAGCAGCAGCGGCTATGAATTGCCCCGAAAAAAATCGCATGGCAGTGGAGAAGAAAAAATCGCACGCACACACATAAAGATACAGATACATCTGGAGATAAACACACGGAACAGAACAGGCAGAAGACCATGGAGTGGTGGGGTGGGTGTACGGGGGTACAGGGGTACGAGCCAAGTTACACACAAATAATGTACAAAAGTGGCTTATAAACAAAATTTGTATGAATGGTCCATGTAGCGATGCCTGCCCGCTGTCTGCTTGCTGCCTGCTGTCTGCTGCCTACGTGACATGACATCCCCAGATACAACTTGCTGCAGACCCCCCTGGGTAGACACTGCCCCGCCCGCCCCGCTCCACCCTGCCACCGTGCCCCACTGAGAGTGCTACCTTTGGTCTGAAGCACTTTGCACAGTTTTTATACCCGTACTCAAAAAGAGTTAAGGGGTATACTGTATTTGTGGTAAAAGTGGATGTGTGTAACGCAGAGAAGGAAAATTTTCCGACCCCATAAAGTATATATATTCTTGATCAGCATCAATAGCCGAGTCGATAGAGCCATGTCTGTCTGTCCGTCCGTCCGTCTGTCCGTCTGTCCGTCCTCATGAGCGCCTCGTTCTCAGAGACTATAAAAGCTAGAGCAACGAAATTTCGTTTCCAGACTCATGTAATATCACACTGTTACAAGTGTATTTCAAAATTTCGCCTTACCCCCTTCCGACCCAACAAAGGACGAAAATCTGTGGCAGCCACAATTTGGAAGATACGATAAAAGCGCAGTAAAGCGCAGTATCGTAGAGAATAACTATATCTATCAGATTGCCGAATCTGAGTCAGATCGGATCATTATTATAGCCAGAATGAAGAAATTAATTTTCAGTTGCTTCCCCCACCTCCTCTGGCGCTGCTATCGCTACTCATTCTCTTTCTCGCTCGCACGCACTCTGCCCTGTGCAATGCGCGAGCAACCCCTAGCGGAGGAGATGTATAATCTAAATGGTAGATGTAGAATATCTTTTCTACATGTATAATCTACATTTTAGATGTAGATGTAGTTAACAAATGTAGCAAAAAATGTAAAATTAAAATTTTTTTCTAAATTTCAATCATAAGCTCATAAATTTATATACTGACTGAGTACGGGTATAAAAGTAGAGTCGCGACTAGAAGCGACTCACGTTCCTTCTCGTTTTTATTCTGTTTTGTTTTGTTTTTTTTTTTGTTGTGGCTTTGACTCTCTGCCTGCCTGTTGCCGGTGCTCGACTCTGGGCTCTGATTCCGACTTTCTCGGCAATGGAATAATTCCCATCAAATCACGTCCTCTCTATACCCCTCTCTCGACGTCTTTTTGCGGTGCTCTTCAAAACTCAGATACAGATACAGATTTTCTGTTGCTGTTGCCGTTGCTGTTTTTGGCTTGGCTTGGTTTTTTGTATTTTGTTTTCTATTTTTTATATGATATGCCGAGCATCTCAAAACAATTTGTAAGACTTAAGCAGAGTTTGTTTGGTGTCTTGCATAAATTATAAAATCCGAATGCTGAGTGCCCGAGCAAAAAACGCAGAGGGGGCGGAGCTGGAATAGGGGTAAGCTTGCCACCACTAAATACACATATACATATATGTATGTATTTTTATATGTGTGTACTTGCGTGTCCCTTATGAGTATGTAAAGGCTCAACTTCTAACACGATTCGCCATGTCTTAAAGTAACTTAAAAATCAAAAACAATTTGTTGTAAGTACTATTAATAGAAATAAAACTAACAAAAATATAAGGTATCCCTAATACATACATACTATGTATACACCGATAGAAAAAAGCCCTGAAATTTTAATATTTTCACTCATATTTTTATATATATGCCATTGATTTTCATCCAAGAGTGGTTGTATTAATATTGAATATTTTTAACTTAAATTTTGATATAAATATGAAAATATGTAAATTTAATATATTTTATATTTAAATTTAGTGTGTTTCATATATAAATTTTATATTTTTCATATTTAATTTGAAAATATTTTATATTTAAATTGAATATGTTTCATGTTTAAATTTATTAGTTATTATTTTCCCTAAGCGGACCACATTTCATGTCTTCATGGCATGAATTGGTTAAAGTTTTCAACTATAAATAATTTCAACCTAAGTAAAACTGTATTTGTTATGATATTGCCCCATGCGCAAAGGTAAGTTCACTGCTCCTGACATTTATATTCAAAGCGGCAGCAGCTTGAACTGGTTGGAAATGTTCATATTAAGTCACAATAATATTCAATATTAATACGAAACATATTAAAATACAAATTAAATATATTATATTTATTTTAAAGTGTTTTGTATTAAGATTAAATATGAACGTATTAAAAAAGCCATTTTAATACATTTATATTTAAATTAAAATGAATTCTATTTAATTTTACTATGTTTGTATTTAAAAAACGCATTTTGAATTCAAATATGATTGTATTTAATTTCACTATGCCTTTTTTCTATCAGTGTATATATGTACATACATATGTATGTAAACATTCGTAGCAATTCTATGACTGGAAAACGTTTCAGATGCCTCCCAGCCGCCATAGAGACACAAATGTATCTCCATGTCAATTTGCATAAATTCATTAAGCGGCTAGTCCGCAATGCTCAATTAGCCAAAAGTATGGGAGAGGAGATGCTTTGGGGGCAGAGGGCATGGTCAAATGTTGCAAGAGTGCAGTATGTGCGCGTTCCCCACTAATATGTATCTTACGGATGCCAGACAGGAGCGCACCGAAGCCCCAAAAACAAAGCTACATTCACACACAAAAATAATCCAAGTCAATAAAATTCTAACCGTAAAAAGGGGGCGGCAGACACCGAGGCATGTATGCCGCCATTCTACTGTCCCCCTCCTTCCACGTCTAGACCCCCATGCGACCGGCATTGCTGACCAAGTCCGAATTGCAGCTGAGGTCTCCATTAAATCTACACTTTTGCACCCAGTCCCCATTCCCCCACTCGTTGACTTACTTACAGTTCATCTGTGTGTGTTTGTTTTGCATATGTGTGTCTGGTTACAATTGAAATTTACGCAGAGCCGCATTATTAATCTCAAGATTAGATTGAGTCTTGTTTTTGATAAACTGAAATAGGAAATGTTCATTATGCCTTTTCCTAACTGTATGCATAATCATAAATAAATGGGCTGCCCCCCTTCCGCGCCATCTGTGGCTTTTTCTTCCCTCTCTCTCTCTCTCTCTAGTACTCCGAGTCACTGTTGGAGCTGTGGTAGGTGCAGGTATGCACTATGGTCCAAACGACCACTTTTTTGGAATAAATTAATAAGTCGCGAACGAAACAAGATTTTCTTATTTGGTTTTTATATCCGTACTCCAAAAAGAGTTGAGGGGTATACTGTATTTGTGGTAAAGGTGGATGTGTGTAACGCAGAGAAGGAAAATTTTCCGAACCCCATAAAGTATATATATTCTTGATCAGTATCAATAGCCGAGTCGATAGAGCCATGTCTGTCTGTCCGTCCGTCTGTCCGTCTTGTTTGACGCCTCGTTCTCAGAGACTATAAAAGCTAGAGCAACCAAATTTGGTTTCCAGACTCATGTGATATCACACTGAATCAAGTTTCTTTCCAAATTGTGCCACGCCCCCTCCGCCTGCACATAAAACGAAAATCTGTGGCAGCCAAAATTTTAAAGATACGATAAAACTAAAAACGCAGTATCGTAAGGAATGCCGATATCTACCAGGTTGCCAAATCTGGTACAGATCAGATCATTATTATGGCCAAAATGAAGAAATTAATTTTCAGTTGCTTCCCCCACCTCCTCTGGCGTTGCTGACGCTACTCATTCTCTTTCTCGCTCGCACACACTCTGCCCTGTGCAATGCGCGGGCAGCCCCTAGCGGAGGAGATGTAGAATCTAAATGGTAGATGTAGAATATCTGTTATACATGTATAATCTACATTTCAGATGTAGATGTAGTTAACAAATGTAGCAAAAATGTAAATATAAAATTTTTTTTTAAATTTCAATCATAAGCTCACAAATTTATATATTGACTGAGTACGGGTATAAAAGTAGAGTCGCGACTAGAAGCGACTCACGTTCCTTCTCGTTTGTATTGGATATATATAATTAATAGAAAGTGGATTTACCAAAAAAATGGGTGTGGCACCGCCTTTTTTTTAATAATGCACATTACAAAATAATGAGTTATAGGGAATAACAAATTCGTATAACATTTTTATTAAGAAATTGATGTAATTAATTTTTACTAAAATTATAAAGGCGTGGCACGCATAAAAAGAACACAGATTTTAATTTAAGCAACAACAATTTTAAATTCTTTCCGCAAAGAGAAAAACGCCTTTGTCAGGGTGGAAAACGCTTTTTCCATGGTGCTCGTTGGGTCAGAGAAGTGGCGGCATTCCTACTGGGTTCTGTACAGCCTTGCGAATCAATTTAGCTTTCTCTGGGCATAAAAATAAATGTTTTAGAACAAAATAGAACGTCAAACAACTCTGTATTGTTGATTTTGAGGTTATGATCTACTAATGCAAATTTTTAGATTTGTGGTCAAATGTGGTATTTCTTACTATATACATTTCAACAAGAATTTATTAATCGACGACACAAAATAGATTTTAAGGTGGGACTCGGTGGGAATCAATTGTTTAACCTGTTCAAAAATCAGTTTTCGATAAATATTGGCTCAAAAAAAAGGACTCACTTTAACCAATAACTACGAAGATATCACAACTATAAGAAACAGGAAACATCACAAAACACATATGTAGTACAAACCCGACTGATTAAAATTCATCACAAAAATTTGATCAGTTAATGGTGTTTTTAAATTTTTGAGAGATTTTAAAATTGTAATTAAATTTACACTTTTCACTGCGCGTGCTTTACAGCAAAGATAGCTGTGTTGAACAGCTGTTTTCGCGAGCGTGGCGCCACTAGCGAAATTCCTGGTACGCAACTTATACATATGGTCACTCTTTTTCTAATACAAAGTAATCAAAACAACGGTTTTTTTTTACTTTTGAAAAATGGGTTGTTTCCAAAAAAGTGGTCGTTTGGACCATAGTGGTATGGTGGGTGTGGGTGCATATGCCATATGCCAGAGATAGGGTTGTTTACACTGAGAGAAACTGCAAAGAAAATATAGAAAATATTTATTAAAAAACCAGCAGATTGATCGCTCCTGCGTACCTATTTACATATGTATAATTATGATTTAGTGGTTTAATTTTCTATAGAACATTGAAATTCTATACTCGTGTAAAAATATGATTATATTGTACTACATTAAATCCTAGTTCCTTGCTATTATAATAAAAATTATTAATTGCTAAGTCTATTAGTATTATTTCCAATAAAAAATTGTTTTTTAATAATTCATAATAAATTAAAATCATGTAAAAAAATGATGAACATATTTTCATTAATCTTAAAAGTTCCAAAGTGTCTGCAGAAAATAAAGAGCTTCGTAAATAATACCGTTTGCGCATAATCGTAACACAGACAGAGAAATAGCGATAAGGTTGCAAAAAAATTAGGCATACGAGCATTTGCTAATCGTTATACATATATAATAGTAATTAACTTTATTTCAGTGCAGAGAGTATTTGCCACAGACTGAAAAACACACACCCAACGTACCTCCTACTAGGTATCCCACGCAATGGCAATGGCCCCCGTTGACTCGGCTGGAGAAGCGAATGGAGGGACTGGTAATGGTATGTGCCCAGTTTACTAAAAACCCAAACACAAATGTCTTAGCCGCTTTTTAGTTTTGCTTTGCTCTGTGGGCTATTTTGAGGGTACGAGTATGAGTATTTCGTTGTATTGTTTCGCATTTTATTGTGTATTTTATTTTATTGTGCTGTGCTGTGTGGTTTTATAACCCGATATAAATCTGGAAAATGCCGCAGTCACTCACACACGCAGCAGAGTCCCAGATTCAAGTCATTCACTCGGCATTCGGCACTCGGCACTCTCCTGCCTGCATTAACGTTTGGTTAACGTTTGGCTTGGTTTCTGTTTGGCTATGGCTTGGATTTGGATCCGTTTCGGATTCGATTTGAGTTTGTTTTGTTTTTTCGTGGGGGGGGGGGGGGGGGGAGTTGCTAATCGCACGTCCGACGTTCTTCACAGTAAGAGAGAGAGAGAGATCCATTCCATTTGTGGCTTAAGAGGCCTGCCTGGCATTCAATTTGTGTGTCGGCGCTTTGAATTTTTCATCGGACACGTCAATTATGGCCATTACTCAATTTTCTTACTTATTTCCTTATTTATTTATTTATGAAGAGAGTGGAAGCCCAAAGCCGATCTCTCCCTCTCCCTCTCTCTCTCTCTCTCTCTCTGGGGGCTTTATTGTGGAGTGTATCTGGATGTATATACGAGTATCTGCTGGATGCATGTTTTTTGCTTCTGCTCATGCTGCCGCTTGGGTGCTCGATGAAGATAAATTAATTTACACAAATAGCCAAATGATGGGGCCATGGGTCAGACCCCGCCTCATAAATATTTACATAAGTAATCAAGTGGACGAGGGTCATCGATGACCCGAACGGCTCGGCTCGGCTTGGCTCGGCTCTGCTGTCTCCTATAAATAGCCGCCACAAGTGTTCAAATCAAACTCGATACTCGAGACTCAAGTGACAGGCTGGGGGCGGGTATTCAGAAGCACCACACACACGAGTGGGGATTGAAATGTGAAACATATTTCGGGCTCGTTCATTCAACAATCTAATCCATCATTTTAGCATTTTTTGAATAGGTGAGTGGGTAACTTTTGAGGCATCCCTGGGAGCTGTCTGGCGGCGCCATTCCCAAATTTCTAATGCGACGATCGAGTGGAGAGGGATGCTCTCTTCCTCTCTCTCTCTCTCGCTCTCTCCCTTGCGAAAGTTTCTGCAAAATAAAATGAAAATTGAATCCAGTGCAAAGTCTATTCAATCTTCATTCCCCAATTCCAATCGCAGTCATTGCCATTGGCAGGAGATTTTCGCCCCATTCTGTAGCCAACTCTGTGACCCACCACGGGTTTTGTGTGGTGCTTCGTGTGATGCTGGGGGCAAACAACTTTGATGCAGGCACCGAACAAAAAATACAACAAAAATAAAAGAAGAAAAAAAAGCTAAGAGTGAGAGAGAGACAGATAGAGCGGAGCCAAAAGAAAAGTAAAATTGCAGCCAAGGTTATGGCAGAACTTGGAGATGACAGCGTGACAGACAGTGGATGCCGAGTGCCAAGTGGGGGAAAATACATAGTAAAAATAGGAAACAGTCATCCAAGAACTATCGATCAGACATGCCCCAAGACTGGCCAACCACTGTCCAAAGCCGAGGGCAGCAATTAGAACCACCAACAAAGCATCTTTTGGGGTGACTCCTGCCCGCATTCGCATTCGAATTCGCATTCACATTCGTCGTCCATTCATTCAGCCATTTGCACACTCAATTCATTCACACTCAGTCGGTGGCAGGAGCAGCGCTCCTGGTCTTGCCATTCATTACCTGGGCATGGCTGACTCGTAAATACACACACACAAAATTGGCAGGGAGGCAGGGAGGGGAGAGCTGAGGTGAGGTGAGATGGCAGCGAACAGGAATCCCTGGCCCGCATTGGATTAGTAGCGAAATGAATAGCTGCAGTTATCCTGCCCAGTCCTGTCCTAGACTCTGGTCTGCTTCTCCAGAGTTCTGCTTTGGCTTGCAGGCTCTCTGGGTCCTGCATTTTACGAGCATATGTGTGTGTAAGCATATGCATGTGTGTGTGTGTGTGTGTGTGTGTGTGTGTGTGTTTCTGTGTGTGAAGGTAAGCAGCCATATCTTACATGCACCCAGAAAGCAAAAGGTGGATGGAGGCTCCAGTTTTATGAATGCTCTACGATTTGCCACCAACAAATCTCCTGGCATTGCCAGTTCCCCTTTCTCTGTCCCCTCCCCGCCTGCTACCATTGGGTCGTTTTTACACAGAAACCATTTAAATTGAAACCAGCAACGAAGCAACACAGCAACACAGCAACCAGGCAACCTGGAGCAGCAGCAGAAGCAGAAGCAGCAGCAAATCCCAGCACAAAAGCCAG
This sequence comes from Drosophila subsilvestris, assembly GCA_035043285.1. NCBI lineage: Eukaryota > Metazoa > Arthropoda > Insecta > Diptera > Drosophilidae > Drosophila > Drosophila subsilvestris. The sequence goes on from JAWNNB010001732.1 coordinate 3,028,049, forward strand.
TTGAGGAACAAATGTGTTTTTGTCAGTCTCCTCATAATGTCTCATCTTTTGGCCATCAAATTGGGTGCAGGTACGGGTACGCCCTCCTCTCTGCCCAGCCCAAGGCGACTCAAAGATGTCTGTGACACCTCGAAACTATTTGAAATTGCTTAAATAGAGCTGTGGGCGTGGGTGTCTCTGAACATGATGTAATTATGGGGGCGACAACTAATGCAAAGAGTGCGCCAATTGTGTGCTCAGTATAGAAATTTGATTACTGGCCAAAGTTAGGGATATCGAGCATCAATGGATTTCTAAAATTAAAATACCAATCGCTGTTCAAATTAAACTTTTAAGTATGTGACTGTGTGGGAAACCCTTAAAGTACACCCATAGAAAAAGGCCCTGAAATTTTAATATTTTCACTTATGTAGATTTAAATAATTATGCCATTGATTTTCATCCAAGAGTGGTTGTGTTCAAATTAAAATTCACTTACATTTTTATATTTATATATATATATATATATATGTATATTAGTATGAAAATATTTAATTTAAATATATTTCATATTTAAATCGAATATATTTCAGATTTAATTTAAATACACTGTCTTTCCCTTTGATTTCAAAATAAATATTTTCAAATTAAATTATAATAGTATTTAAAAAACTACAAACAACAACTTTAATATTGTATTATATTTATTTTAAAGTGTTTTGTATATAGATTAAATACATATGACCATATTAAAAATGCCTAATACATTTGAATCAAAGTGAATTCTATTTAGTTTTACTATGTTTGTATTTAAAAATGTTTTTTTACTAAGCCTTCTTTTTTTTATCAGTATACGTATTTCAAGGCTATGAATTTTTATGAATTTGAGTTCTTCACAGGAAGAACTCTGAGAGTTCTCCGTACAGAGAGGGGACCCGCTGCTATTAATGATACTTTTAATGAAAAGTGAATAATGAATTTTATTTGTAGGTCAAAACAATTTCCTTTCGATATCTTTTGTATTTTTATTTTATTTGGAGCTTGCAAAAAAAAGAGAGCTATAATAAATAAATACGAGTATATTTTATGTAGATGTGTGTAGAGATGCTGATGCTGATGCGTATACAAATGGAGTATGCAGATGAAGATGCAGATTTGGGCTGTATGTAAGTTGAGAAATACACATTTCTACCAGCCACCCACATTCAGGATGACTTGTGCCGCTCCAGGGGAGAAATACTTTGGGACAAGCCCACTCAACTGTGTCCGACTCTCCGGTCTCTCGGGGGGACAGCAGCAATTGTTTTCAATTTGATTTGCAGCAAAGTGGAGCCCCGAGTGTGTCTGTGACTGTTCCTCCATATGTCACAGTATCCTCCTGCTGCTCCTGGCGGTAGGGTAGGGTAGGGTACGGTAGGGTAGGGTAGGGTAGGGAGGTCTTCAGTTCGAGTCGCCTTTAACAACCTCAAAATCCTGATTATCATCATCATCATCATCATGGCTGTCGACTGCTGCTTCAGTGGCCAAAATGTCGTTGGCCACAGATGATGGTTCGGTTTCGGTTTCGACTTGGTTTAGTGCCTGCGGCGAAAGAGCCAAATGGAAATGGGTAAGGAATGTGGCATGCAACGTACGGTGGGTGGGGGAAGGGGAGGGGAGGGGAACATACATTTGGAGCCAGCTCGGTTGGACTCTGCAGCTCGTCCTTGCCAGCGTCAACTCTGACTCCAGTTGCCGGCAGCACCAACTCCTGGCCCTGGTCTTGAGGCTCCTGCCCCTGCTCCTGCTCCTCCTGCTCGTTACGCTCTGGCATGCTTATTGAATTTCGCTTAGCTGTAGCAGCCACTGGTGCCCCCGGCTGCGGCACTTCAAGGTTGCGTGGCAACAACGGCTGCTTCCCGGATAATGTGTCTGCGTTTTTGGGGCATAAAATTTTACGCATCGTCACACACAAGGAGAGCCGCACAAGAACTCACTCATATCCACATGATAGCCCAGATGATCGGCCCTGTAGAAGACGGTGGAGAACTGCTGGTTGGGCAGCGGGAACGAGTAGTAGCCCTTCCGGGCCAGCACCAAGTCCTTGCCCACGGGCAGCCAGTAGGCACGTTCATAGCGAGTGTTTCCATTATCCAATTGGTATCTATGGGAGCAGAGTGGGAGGAGCAGAGTTAGCAGATGCTTGAGGGGAGTGTGAAAGCTACTCCTACCTGAACTCGTATTGTCCATCCACTGAGCGCTGATCGAAGCTGTCCACCAGTCGGGGCATTGACTCTGTTGTGGCCGGCTGATGGGGTGCTTTTGGGGGCAGCACTGAAGGCGTCTGTGGTGGAGCCACCAGCGGTGGCCAGTGGTGCAGTCGGTCCGGCACCTGCGTTGTGGGACGTACGGGTGTACGGGACGTCGTTGTGCGCCTGGGCCGCCGGGTATAGCGTGCATCGGCGGGGCTTAGGAGACTGAGCACTACCACCAGTAGCCCCATCAGGCAGCAGAGCTTCAGGCTCTGCTCAAGCGGATGGATCCTTTGGGACGATAACATCTTGTCGTTCAGCCTTCAAAATGCTGTAATTGATTGTGTGGCAGTGAAGTTCGACCGGAGCCCTATATATACCCCCGAAAAACGAAACGAAACAAAACGAAGCGACCACTCGAGTGAAGCCTTTTGGCACTAAAGATGAAAAATGTGCAAAGGAAAGGTCTTCCTCCCCCCACTACCCCTACAGGCAACAAAAAAATAAAAGGAGAAGGGGAGGGCCATATGGATGGAGCCAAAGAATTCACGTAATAAACTTCTCTTTCCCTCACATGGCAAAGGCAAAATTTTTGGCAATGCCTGGGAACGCCTCCTCCTTCTGCTCCTCCAGCTCTTTCAACACCAAAAAAAACGAGAAGGAACGTGTGAGTCGCTTCTGGACGCGACTCTACGTTTTACCCGTACTCAGTCAGTATATAAATTTGTGAGAATTTTGAAATATATTACATTTTAAATTTTTTGCTACATCTGTTATCTACATCTACATCTTAAATGTCGATTATACATCTAAAATGTATATTCTACATTGTGTATGTAATGCAGATTGTACATCTTCTCCGCAACGGTCGCTCTAGCTCTTATAGTCTCTAAGAACTAGGCGCTCATCAAGACAGTCAGACGGACAGACAGTCATGGCTACATCGACTCGGCTATTGTTGCTGATCAATAATATACATATATACTTTATGGGGTCGGAAACGTTTCCTTCTCTGCATTACACACATCCACTTTTACCACAAATACAATATACCCATTAAGTCTTTTTGAGTACGGGTGTAAAAACGCCATCGCTCCATCACACTCTCTTGCCAACGAAAAGAATAAGTCTTCTGTTTCTGTTTGTGAGGCGTCACGATGCCTTTGTGATTTTGACAGAATTTGGGATTACGAATCCTTGGACCCTGCTCCCTGTGCCACCCTGCGCCACCTTGTGACCCCCTGTGCCCCTCTGGCTTTGCCTGTTTACTCCGTTTGTTTGTCGGAATGAACTGTTTGTTTGTTGCGCCGCCTGGCAGGCGCAAAGTGTGTCAGACCCAGATGCAGGGTCGCCCATCCAAGTCGCGTCGCCTCGCGTCGAGTCAGCCATCGACATGGTTCATTGACCAGCGGCATCACCGCGTCACCGTCACCGACAACGTTCCACATTGCTATCGACATGGCCCATCTTCATTGCCTTCTTCAGTCTCTCTGGCTTTGGTTTTGGTTCTTTTGCTGTTGTGCGCTTGTGTTGGTCATCGATTCGGTGATTGCAGCAGCAGCAGAAGGAGGAGCAGCGTAGGCGGTCACCATCCTCTCCTCCTCCTCCTGCTCATCGACATTCCCTTAATTGTTTAACCCTCGAGTGGGTGAGCGATAAATGCCAGACACACGTCAGACATGGCCGGAGAGGACTGAACTTCTTCATCTGCCATTCATATGCGGCGCAAAATATTTATGCTTTTCTTTCTCAGTGATTTTGATTCTGATTTTGATTTGACAGCAGCGTGATTGTTCGCCATAAAAGAGAAGAAAGGAAATTTTCTTCTTTTGTCTATTGTTTCGTTGAATGGCAACATCTGATTTGGGCACACAGAACACATTATATCAATGAAGTAAATATATGTATCCCTCCAGTACGAGTAATAATTTAATTTCATTCCAATTTGGGCATTAAATTTTACTTTTTATTCGTCATTTCATATGTTGATTGCGGGGCATTGATTGATGACTGTTTTCCTCTACATTATTTACTCATTCATTTTGCTCAAATCTAATTTAATATTGATTTAAGGATTATCGATGGGTTGCAGTCCTTAAATAAAATAAATAGGCATTCCAAATGATTATTTTTAATACAGTTAAAGATTTTTTGAATTTTTTGAAATAACTTTAAAGGGAATTTATCGCATAGAATTTTCACATAAAAGTGCAAGTATTTGTGCTTATTATGGCATGATTGATAGCTTTTATCTGTGATTGATTGTTGACTAATGATCTTGTAAGCACTGACCAATAAAATAAATGTCAACAAAATAAAATAAAGCAGTAATTAATTGACAAATTCCACATACGATTATGCATGTACGTTTGATTGATTAATCGCAGTCTCTGCTCATTGTGGATCAATTCGAAATGTATTGCTGTAATTTATTGCACTTATCGATTGCAGCGACTATCGTTATTTGCATGTGGCGGTGGTTAAATTAACCCGTGTGGGCAGCATCAGGGTTAAGCTGCTACAGTCGCGGTTCCCGTGCTGGAGCTCTGGGCGGGGAGTCACTTAGGCAGATTAAATTCTCCAGTCCGTCAACTTGAATGCGTAATTAATAAATGTACAAAAATTTATTCGGAAATAATTTGCATCTGCTTCATCCAACGTCTGCTTCTCCTTCCCCCCAGGCTCAGGCCCCAGGCTCAGCCTCAGCCACAGCCCCAGCTCCAGCCTTCCCCTCTAGTTGAGGCGCCGCTAACGGTGCTCAGATCTGTTCTGAGATTCTGATCTGTGATCTTATCGGGTCGCCGCAACGCATTTATTTGCCTTTTAATGGCATTCGCTGGCAGGGCATTCGATTTAAGATATTTCTCATGTAAGTGCCAGAGCAGGCATCATCACTCGTAAAAAGGAGTTCAAATGGGCGACGACGACTGCGACCACTGCATTTTGTGGCGAACGCAGAAGAGGGATGCAAAGAGGAACAACAAACTAATAAATATTTTTACCCACATAAGTATAAATTATTGTTTAGATCCAAAACCAAAAAATGGCAAACTCAGCTCTGGCAACAACTGTGTGTCTGCCCTCTGCTCACCCTCTCACTTCCCCTCTCTATCTGTGTGTCCTTGGGTCTGTCTCTCTCCCTGCGTGTGTTCACAATATTTCATTTCCCATTTACCCAATAGCCAAACAACCGAACCGAACCGAACAGCACCGAGAACAGACCACAGTCCTCATTCGTGAGCCCATGGCCACGGCCCCACGCCCATTGCTGGCATTTTCAAGTGTCTAAGCCATGAATTTATATTGCTCGATTTCGATTTAAAAGTATTTCGGTTACATAATCTCAGCATTTTATTCACATTCCAGCACTGTTTGATGGCTCAAGGCAAACTTTTGCTACTAGATTCCCGCCATCCAGACCAGTCAGACGAACCCCTACACTCCCACCATCTCACTCCATCACACTCCGCATCCATCTTGTTGTGGTGTAAATTGCTCAATTATAGGCAAGTTTGTATCTGCGCCCATGTATTTCTGTGTATCTGTGTATCTTTTTCCGTTCTGTGGCTCTCAAAGTTTGTTGAAAAGTTTCACTTTAAGTTGATTACTTCATGATTTTCAACTGGCCAAGCAGCACTTTCTGCTGTCACTGCGGAAAATTTGCACATTACTCGACAGAGTCGACAGAGAAAACTACGAGTGGCACGAGTATTCGGATGAAACTATGTGGGAATGGGAGGGGATGAGAAAATAGTTCAAATCTCAGTCTGAATGTGGCACAACGAAGCTTTAAATGGGGCAGGGCACGAGCAAGGCAGTCAACGGAGTCAACCGAATGCCAATTGATGATCATGGTTTATCATACTTTAAGTAGGAGTAAAAGAACATTATGACAATGGATCGAATACATTAGCAGATATCAATCCACAACAATGTACAAAATTCGACATTTTCTTACCTACACTACATACTTGGCTAGTAAAGCAAAGTTTGTGATCAAAAATATCTTCAAGGTCATTTGAACTCAAAATTCGAACCAGGACACGATTTCCTAGAGACTATGAGACAAAACGTGGAGCGCGACGGTAAAATGTCATAAGTTTGCATTTAGAAGGATTCAGGAAAAGAAGATTATTTGAACAACGAATTTGTAAATCATTTAGGTCGAGTTGAAGGCGTTTGTGAAAGTACCAATCGCAGTAGGACAGGCAGATGTTAACATCATCAGCATACATTAGCAGTGTAGTGTAGTAGAGCACAAGTATTTAATGACTTGAGGAAGGTCACTCACATACATATGTATAAAATAAACAGAACTGGAACTAAATGACTTCCCAGTGGCACTAATTAGAATTCACTTTGATTTAATGATAAATGTATTATAAAGTATTGCTAGTATGACCCAATTTAAATTGAATTTAAATATAAAATATTTATATATTTTAAATAAATATATATATTTATATATATAAATTTAAAATAAATAAAATATATTATTACATGTTGTAGGTATTTATTTACATTTTTTTTATTTAAAAAATTGTAGCCAACGACACAGTAGCCACAGCACAATTAATGGTCATTTGCCAGACCTTCAGGCTGTGTATAATTAAACTTAATATAAAATATGTAATTAAAATTTGAATTATATTTACTTAAAGTATGAAGTATGTACTACATAGTATGTATGTATCTCTGGCGCTGCTGACGCTATTCATTCTCTTTCTCGCTCGCACACACTCTGCCCTGTGCAATGCGCGAGCAACCCCTAGCGGAGGAGATGTAGAATCTAAATGGTAGATGTAGAATATTTTTCTAGATGTGTTATCTACATTTTAGATGTAGATATAGTTAAAAAATGTAGCAAAAAAATGTAAAAATGTAAAATTAAAAAATTTGTGAGGGCGGAAGGAGGCGGGGCAAAATTTTGAAATACACTTGTAGCAGTGTGATATAACATGAGTCTCGAAACAAATTTTGGTTACTCTAGCTTTTACAGTCTCTGAGAACTAGGCGCTCATCAAGACAGGCAGACAGACAGACGGACAGACGGACGGCCAGATAGACATGTCTCTATCGATTCGGCTATTGGTACTGATCAAGAATATACATATATACTTTATGGGGTCGGAAACTTTTCCTTCTCTGCGTTACACACATCCACTTTTACCACAAATACAAGACTTTAATCTTCTTAAATCTTGATCAGTTGAAGTACCAGATAGACATGTCTCCATCGATTCGGCTATTGATACTGATCAAGAATATATATACTTTATGGGGTCGGAAAATTTTCCTTCTCTGCGTTACACACATCCACTTTTACCACAAATACAAGACTTTAATCTTCTTAAATCTTGATCAGTTGAAGTACCATCCTTGCAGTCTAGTGTATTTTCTTGGGTCACACACGGGAGTGCTGAGTCAGACGCCAGAAACCAGCAACCAGCAACAGCGATCAATCGCTAACAGTTAAAAACGTGAGCTAAATGAACCTGTTTCTCTGTTCTCTCTCCCCTCCCACGCTCTGCTGTCAAATTTATACATATGTATATATGTATGTATGTACATATATACCAAGTTTTGGGCTATAAAGCCAGGCGCAAAATATGCAAATAGACGAGGAAGACAACATGATGATGTACTACAATGAAATATTTGTATCTTTTTACTTTTCAAATGCAAAGAAGTCGCGCCACTCTCTCCATCTCTCTTACACACTTTGTCTCTTTGTCTCTGAGATTCTCTGGTTCTCTAACCTTATTTTGTGTGTTCTCTGCTCCGCTTTGCTCTTTGTTGATTTAGGCAAATTCGTATTTAAGCATGAGCCAAGAAAGATTTGGTGGCAAGGGGAAAGGGGCATGGGGACGTGGACTTGGGACAAAACGGATGTGGATTGTGGGCAGCCCAGCCCCTTTTGCTGGCTTAGCCCAAACAATTTGCCCGAAATTTCTCGTCCGTCTTGCGAGATTCGCGAAATCAACAAAAACAAAAACCGAAAAACAAGCATGAAAAATACGACTAAAGAATACCTAACAAATCGAAAGAGAATGGCAATTCTAAGAAGAATTTCACTGTGAAACAATAAAAAAATTGTTTTTTAAATTATGAATAAAATAAGTAAAATATAACAGAGCTCCAATCGAATACAATATGTTAGGAAACAGGGCACATACCCTGGTCCAGTAGGAGGAGTACTGGGTATACATAGAAGAAATACTGCAACACAGGAAAAGAGCGAAGAGCGAAGAGGTAAAAGCAAAGGCGCTTCATCAGCAACACCAATGACAGCTAACAAACAACCGTTAAGTGCCGCAACAAATCGCCAAAAATTGAAAACTGTGGGAATACCACGAACCACGTCAGGGACGCCACAAAAGCCACACAAAAAAACAAACAAACAAACGAACGAACAAGAGAACTCACACATTGCCACAAATCTCGTTTGCTGGCCCAGAAGTGAGAGAGAGAGAGAGACAGAGTAGAATGTGGAAGAAGGTAGGGTACATAGATGTAGATGGTGGGAGAGGGAGAGAAAAATAAAAGACAATAAAAACAAATAAAAGTATTTTGAAATGCCATTTGAATTAAACTTGAAACAGAGCTCAGCACACGACGAGAGAGAGGGCAGAGGAGAACCAGACAGAGGAAGCAGCACCAGAAACCAGAAGAAACGAGAAGGAACGTGTGAGTCGCTTCTGGACGCGACTCTACTTTTATACCCCTACTCAGTCAGTATATAAATTTGTGAGCTTATGATTAAAATTAAAAAAAAAATTTTAATTTTACATTTTTACATTTTTTTGCTACATTTGTTAACTACATCTACATGTAAAATGTAGATAATACATCTAGAAAAAATATTCTACATCTACCATTTAGATTCTACATCTCCTCCGCTAGGGGTTGCTCGCGCATTGCACAGAGCAGAGTGTGTGCGAGCGAGACAGAGAATGAATATCGACAGCAACGCCAGAGGAGGTGGGGGAAGCAACTGAAAATTCATTTCTTTATTCTAGCTATAATAATGATCCGATCTGATTCAGATTCGGCAATCTGATAGATATGGTCATTCTCTACGATACTGCGTTTTTAGTTTTATCATATCTTCAAAATTGTGGATGCCACAGATTTTCGTCCTTTGTGAAGGCGGAAGGGGGCGGGGCGAAATTTTGAAATACACTTGTAACAGTGTGATATCACATTAGTCTGGAAACAAAATTTCGTTGCTCTAGCTTTTATAGTCTCTGAGATCCAGGCGCTCATCGGGACGGACAGACAGACAGACGGACAGACGGACGGACAGACAGACATGGCTCTATCGACTCGGCTATTGATGCTGATCAAGAATATATATACTTTATGGGGTCGGAAAAATTTCCTTCTCTGCGTTACACACATCCACTTTTAGCACAAATACAGTATACCCCTTAACTCTTTTTGAGTACGGGTATAAAAACTGAAACAAGAACACAGGAAGACAGGAAGCAGTAGGAGGAAACAGCGTCAACAAGGAAGTGATGACTGTACCTAGGAATGGTATCTAGAGGATAACGAAAACTCTTAAGAGATTGTAATTTATATGGAATGACTTAAAGATATTTTTAGGGGAATAAAAACCCATATCGAAACTTGTAGTATATGCCCTCACGACAGATGAGGGCAAATCATTGCTATTTAAAGTAACATCTCTTTTATTTACATACATACGTGCCCAAAAAAAAATTATATTTGAAACTGAAATTTTTTTCCAGCACGATCAACGTGTGTCTTATTGATGGCTATCACTGGCTATTGCTGGCTATCGATGGCTATCGATGATTATTGAAGCACTCAACCTGTGGCTGCTCGTCACGACGCACGCTGGGCGTACGCCTCAGATACGCCACTGAAATGTGTTTCAGCCATTGAAGGGCACGATTAAACCATTTTCGCAGCTAACTTCACTCACCTGGCAGTGGCTGATAGCCATTGATGTCGGAGCGATAGCAGCGCAGCTCGTAGCGCGTGTCATGGCCGAGGAGGCGTGGCTGCACGTAGAAGCCCTCAACCACATGGCTATGCAGCTTCTCCGAGTAGAAGCCGCGCTCCCATCGACGAACGCCATGCGGCAGGGAGTAGCTGGAGCGGAAAGAAATTATCAATAAACCATCCACAATTAATTGATTGACAACCAAACAAAACTTGAGGCATCTCTTTTGTGTGTATGAATGATTATGGATGGTTGCCATGCGAGTATGCAATTAATCAAATTGGGAGAACAATTGTTTCGTGTTTCATAAATAAACTGTCAGTCTAAGGAGCACTTCATCTCCATTTCCATGCTGCTGCACTCACCCAAAGATGTAGCTCCCATCTTCCTTGAGGTCGTAGAAACTATCACGCCACGGATTGTAATCCTCTACGCCCTCATCGTTATCCTCCTGCTCCTCTTCCTCTGCTCCTGCCTCTGGCTGAGGTTGCGGCTGCGGCTGTGGCTGCAGCAAAGGTGCTAGCCCCGAATCCGGCTCGTCCTCTTCACTGGAGGAGCTTTCATCCTCCTCCTGGGACTCCTCTTGCTCGCCGGAATCCGAGTCGTCATCGGCTGTAAGCTGAGTCCTGGCCTGTGCCCCCGAGGTGGGTGCTACAATGCCCGGCCTGCGCTGGCTTAGCTGCGAGAAGGGTGTCGCGGCCAAGGGGGCAAAGGCTTTGGCCAGTTTTTCGCCCAGCAGCTGATTTAGCTGCTTCTTCATTTCGCCGCTCTCCTGTCCGTTCCTGTTGTTGTTTTTGGTGGCATCCTCGAAACGCTCGAAGCTCTCGCCATCAAAGCTGGGCGTTTGCAGCTGCAAAGGTGGCACTCGCACCGGACTCTGGCTGAAGGCTACGCCCAGGAAGACGAGGAGCAGCAGCAGCACTGGGGGCAGCAAATGGATCCGCGACGGATACTGACCTGATGCCATGTTGGGTGGCTGTTGACTGCTGTCCCACATTGATGCCCGGTTTACTTTTATATATGAACGGATCGGCGGGGCCCATTCACACGGGCTGCCCCACAAATCAGCGTATCTGCCGTATCAGCCGAGTGCATAAATTTATGGCCAACAAAGCAAAGCCAAAATCGATGCGATGCTCGCTACAAATTTGCATTTTGCAGCAGAGTGACTCTTCGCGGAGTCGCAGCGCGGCAGAACCAAAAATGTGTCTGTCACACAACAGCGCCAGCTCCAGCTTCAGCTCCAGCGCCAAATGGAGAATTATGTGAATTCGATACGAGCTGTGATTGTGACGCCTTCGGGTCTGTCTCTCTGTCCATCCAAATTCTGTGTGTTTCTGTCTGTTTCCCCACTTAATTGGGTCAATCGCAACAAGCGCAATGCCTACTTTCAGACAGAGCGAATATGCCGCTCAGCCGCTGGGTCAGAACTAGAGGCATACTTTCAGGCGGCTCCCACCCACCCGCTCCCAGGAGATAATCCCAAACAAAAACGCCATTGTTCACATTTCCACAAATGAAATTTTTTTCGATCGCATTTCAATTTATTTTACACACTTAACACACACACAAACACACAGACACATAGATACTCGTACTTGTAGTCACTCACACACAAATTTCGCTCCCATATCCATTTTTAATCTACGATTTTCCATATTCCATGTTGGTTTTTTTTTTTAGTATTTATTTTAATGTTCTTACATATGTGTATTACCTTTTTTTGTCGCTCGACAATTTACAATTACAATGCTGCAGTCATTTAAGCAAAACAAAAAACAAGAACCAAATACCATACAAGTTTTGCAATATTCCTCCGCTTTTGTTCTCTGTAGTTTTTCTTTTGATACTTTTAGTATTTATGTATGTATGTATGTGTATATATTTATTTATAAAAAAAAATGATCATAAATTTACTTAATCTACGCAATGCTGACTTACAGTAAAAATAGTTTTTTCACTTTTCACTTTTCCATTTTATTTTTTGTTTAATTTCTTTTTTTTGGGTTAATTTTGCTTATCGTAGTTTCATTATTTCTTTTAGTAAAATCGTTAGATACCTTTCACCCTTAAAAATTGTAGCTAGAAAAAGGTGTTCTATGGTTCTCAGGGTTCAGGGTTCAGTAACAACACAAATACAAAAATCATTTAACAATTAAAATATTTAATACATACAATTAAAATATAAAAAACTTAACAAACAGAAAGAAAAGATATGACTGAATGACTGAACTACTCTGTTTCCCCGTTGTGTGTCTGTACAATCGGAGCAACAGGAAAGACCCAATCCTTGGCGCTGAATTATGGCTAACGAAACAAATCTGATGGCAAAAGTTGGAACAACAGGCAAGATACAGATAAATTTGGGTAAATTCATTCCTTTGGAAAAAGTTTTCTGAGAATTTTTTCGTAAATAATTTTCAGTGGCCTTTCAGCTGTTTCCCTGCTCAGGTTGATAAGGGTCCGCTCTAAAACAAGTTTTTGCTCCTTGCCTAACTTCCCTTTAATCACTCTAATGATTTGAACTTTCGCAAAGAGAAAGGAAATTGCAACGCTGCAACATTGGCATTGTCATCATCATCATCATCATGAAGCGTCCTGTCGCTGTTCCACCTCCTCAACATGGCACGTAGCTGTCTGTCGCTTCTCTTTAAATTCAATCAATCAAATGGATTTCCCACCTCACAAATCCCGTCTCCGCCCACTCATTGTCATTGTCATCTTTATTTTCCGCCCAACTCCCTCCATTCCCTTTTGTATTTTTTTTTTTATTTTGGCTCTATGCGTCGGACTATTCGCACAGCTGTGACAATATTTACACCATCGAAAGCACTCAACCCACGGGGCTCATCCCGCACTTAGACCCTGCGCCCACTAAAGCCAACCACATTACGGTGACCATGCTAATTGTGGACTGACAGATTCGAGAGCCCCCCCTGACATGTCCCTTGGAATTGACACAACCAGGACCGAAGGGGTCACGGGGAGTGGCGAAAAAGCTTAACGGGTCACATCATCAAGTTGGCAAATCTGTAGCCACCTAATTTATCTAATTGAAAAGGTTTTGGATACCAGATGAGCTAACAGATCGCTGCATGGTTTGCCTTAAAGGTGGCCAATACCCAGTCCTCAAACGGCAACAACAAATGTGGTTAGCTTTTGATGTACCCGTCGCAGCAAAGGACACAAATTAATTTCATAAAATCATTTAGCGTGGCAAAAGGGCATGGGGAAAACTAAAAGCGAGAGAGACAGAGCGATAGAGAGTGGCAAAGAGAAAGAGAGGGGGAAAAGGGACGGTTGAAAATCACTTAAAAAACTATTTTCACGCAAATTGCTTCGCTGCTCATGTCAGGAGTCCGAATCTGAGTCCAGGGACACAGGACCAGCACCGGTGGCAGAACCATAGCCAGACCGAGACACAGAGACGGAGAAACAGAGACACCGACTAAGAGAGAGCACGTGCCTGTGATGGATGGACTCTCACTCTCTGGTCGCGACATTCTCGTGGAAGTGGAAATGGACCACGTTCGTAGTGCATGTAAATGAAGAAGTTTCTGCTCTGTTCCTGGCGGAGCAGCAGGAGGCGGAGGGACCCACAGACCAGGTCCACGAACATGTCGCAAAACGTGGCAGAGATGGCAGTCCGATGAAGTCCGATAGCAATGTTCCGGGACATGTTGCTCATACGCCACGTTGTCAACGTTTCTGTCTGTTTAGTGTCTGCTCAACGCAGCGCCCCAATCCCACCATCCATCCACCTTATGCAACTACTCCATATGTATTTGTAGTTCTGTGCTGCTTCCCTTCCGTCTTTCGACTAGGCCTGGACCATGTCCAGCCATGTTGCCTTCGATTGCGGTCCGCCGGAAAACAACCGGGAACAGCTCTAGCCGGCAATTCAATTGCAAAGGGGCTGGCCCTGGCCAACGGACTTACACATCTTCCATTTGTCGCAGCTGTCTACCAATCACCGCGCTCGCCTACGCTGTCCTCCCTGTCCTTCTCCTACTCCTGCGCCCATTGGGGCCATTTGTGAGTTGATAGTTCCGTTGTGCCCCAAGCCTGCACAGACCTCAAGTGACTGCTCAATTCGTAACTCAATTTTGGTACAACTCAGCACTAGTTCCGCAATTGATTCGGAAACAATTCGGCAACCCCGGGAGCCTGAGCCCTGTTGCCTAAACTGATTAAAAATAACTTTGAAAACAGATTCACAAACGGTGCTCAAATTATAGCACCGATTCTCCTGCAGTTTGCAGTCAGGCTATAGCTGGTTAAAGAACTTATATTTTGCCGATTCTGAGCCGTTGAATAACAAATTAAAGCTGAAATCAAGCTCCTAGATTAATATCGAAGCGACTAGCAAGCAATAACCAAGATACTTCCCTTTACTTATTCGCAATTGATTTTTGTACCGATTTTGAAAAAATTCTTATGAGCATAAAAACAATTAAATTACATTTCTTAACAATACAAAATTTCATCTGGTTCCGGTTTATAACCACACCAGTTCCAAATTGAATTAAAATTTTGAAGCGGCTCTGGGAATGCCCACAGAACCGACTTAAAGAACCCATTTACCTGACTTTAAAGACAGCGGGGATGCAAAAATAATAAGGAAAATATAAAGTGCCACAGAATGCAAACAGGATGTGTGTGCGCAGAGGAAGAGGAGGAGGCGCTGGCACTTGCACAGACACAGGCACAGGACCTGCCCCCGAGCTGATTGCGAGTTGCCGTATTGTGTCATCAGCGTCGCTGCGGTTAATATGTTGGCCAATGTCCAGTTGCTGCTGCTACTGCTCTTCCACTCCCCGTGGTTCCTCTTGATGTTCTTGTTGGTCGTAGTTGTTGATGTTTCAGTTGCTGCTGTTGCTCTTGTTGATTGGCGGGCAATCCTTAAATGTCAATGAGACGTCATGATAATCACGTCTGGCGCTGAATTCCGTATGTCGATGAATACTTTGGACTCCTCGTTCTTTTGCTGCTGCTGCTGCGGCTGCTTGCCGGGCAGGATCGTTGTCTGACCCATTCCCTGGCCCTGTCCATGTCCCTTCTGAAGGCCCATGGCTGGGATTCGCGCTGCAATGCTTGGTGGATGCTGATGGGCAGGATGTGCATGATGCATGCGCTGTTGCTGCTGATGTTGCTGCTGCTGCTGCTGCTGCTGATGCTGGTGATGGTGGTGACAAATCTCCTGTGGCGGCTTGGCTGTTGGGGTCACCATGAGACCGCCATAATGCGAACGGCCGCTATGTCGCTCCTCCATCTCCAGCGACTCGGGATGAATTTGCTGCTGCATCTGCAGCTGGTGCTGCTGCTGTTGCAGATGTTGCATGCTGCGTCGTGTCAGTGTACCCACGACCGGCGGCGGCGGTGTGGACACCGGCAGCGAGGGTGATCCTTGGCCGTGTGGCGCCGGCTCATAGCCAAATGTGGAGAAGAAGCGTGGTGGAGGCGGTGGCATCCCAACGCCCGCCACGCTGCCACCGCCCATCGAAGAGGAGCTCGACTTTTGTCTCATTAGAGTGGCAATGCCGATGCCTCCGCCTCCACCTCCAGCACCAAAGCCAACACCAGCACCCGATCCGGGCCCGATGCCGGGACTGTTGACGAACAGAGATTCCCTGTGGAGTACGGATAAGAGAGATGGAGAGAGAGAGAAACAGTTTAATATTTGCCTGCCACAAAAAGAAACGATACAAAAAGGGGAACTGCGGAATGTTCGGGCATGGGTAAATGGCTATGGACTGAATCCGTCATCTGAGTATGAGTGTGTGTGTATGTGTGTGTGTATGTGTGTGTGTGTGTGTGTGTGTGTGTGTGTGTGTATCGGGTCTAAAAACTACACTGCACGTTCCCTCACACAGATATGGTAACCACAGAGCCACGCGGTAGAGCTGAAACCTGTGACCCCGAAACTGTGATGGGAAATCATAGATAATACCCACTGATAGATCAATTATTTATCTGTTTTAAAAGCTATTGGATGCACGAAGATCTAGTCAAGAATTCGTAGCTCGTAGCATGAGAACCAAAATAATAGCTCCAACAAATAGATAAGTAATTTTAAATATACTCTCATTACCGAACAAATAAATTATCAGTCAGTCTCCGGGATATTTACTTTTGAAACGAAATGTTTTGGTGCTCCCGTTTTCGCAAAACGAAAATTTTTACCGTTTTCAAAACGAAATGAAAAGTAAAAGGCCTTCTACAAATGGAAAAAAATAGTTGATCAATCGATGCGTTGACATATAATTGACACCATTACACCATTACCTGGCAGTGGTAGCTTGTTTGTTATACCCGTACTCGAAGAGTTAAGGGGTATATTGTATTTGTGGTAAAAAGGGATGTGTGTAACGCAGAGAAGGAAAAGTTTCCGACCGCATAAAGTATATATATTCTTGATCAGCATCAATAGCCGAGTCGATAGAGCCATGTCTGTCTGTCCGTCTGTCTGTCTTGACGCCTAGTTCTTAGAGACTATAAGAGCTAGAGCAAACAAATTTTGTTTTGAGACTCATGAGATATCACACTGTTGCAAGTGTATTTCAAAATTTCGCCCCGCCCCCTTTCGGACGCACAAAGAACGAAAATCTGTGGCAGCCACAATTTTAAGGATACGACGCTGCTGACGCTACTCATTCTCTTTCTCGTTTGCACACACTCTGCCGTTGCGACCGTAGGCGGCCGTTGTGGAGAAGATGTTGAATCTTAACTACATACACAATGTAGAATATACATTTTAGATGTATATACATAATCGATTTTGTAGATGTAGGAACGTGTAAGTCGCTTCTGGGCGCGACTCTTCTTTTATACCCGTACTCAGTCAGTACATAAATTTTGTGAGAATTTTAAATTTTTACATTTTTTTTCTACATCTGGTATCTACATCTACATCTTAAATGTCGACTATACATCTAAAATGTATATTCTACATTGTGTATGTAATGCAGATTGTACATCTTCTCCGCAACGGTCGCGCACTGCACAGGGCAGAGTGTGTGCGAGCGAGAAAGATAGTAGCGTCAGCAGCGCTGAGAGGAGGTGGGGCAAGCTACTGAAAATTAGTATCTAGTAGAATCTAGTAGATATGGTCATTCTCTACGATACTGCGTTTTTAGTTTTATCGTATCTTTAAAATTGTGGGTGAAATACACTTGTAGCAGTGTGATATCACATGAGTCTGGAAACAGAATTTGGTTGCTCTAGCTCTTATAGTCTCTGAGATCTAGGCGCACATCAAGACGGACAGACAGTCAGACGGACAGACAGACATGGCTATATCGACTCGGCTATTGATGCTGATCAAGAATATATATACTTTATGGGGTCGGAAACGTTTCCTTCTCAGCGTTACACACATCCTTTTTTACCACAAATACAATATACTCTTTAACTCTTCGAGTACGGGTATAATTAACCCGTTTTGGTTGAAATCGTGAAACGCAAAAGTAAAAGAAAGCCGCAGCCTGCCTGAATATGTAACCATAACTAACTCAAAATAAACTACATGCTGCTAAGCACTTATGTATATGCGGGGATGCTGTACGTTTCAGGCATCAATTTCCATCCCATCCCATCAAATCGAATAGATTCATTTCACACATAAAACCCAAAATGATCTGTGACGGTTGCCAGACTGCGATTCCTGCAGAGAGAGCGTAACATTTCACTCCTTGCTTTTTCGTATCTCTGCCCAGTGCCAGTGCCAGTGCCAGTGCCTGTGCCCCATACATCATCTTCATCGCGGGGCACGTCGCCATTGTGTCACTCTGTTCCCCGATTGTCATCCACTCCGCTTACATCTGATTGTGTCAATATCCCCCCACCCCATACCCATTCCCCCACTACGCTGTTTCGGTTCCAGCTACAGCTTAAATTTTCTACGCAGGGGGAACGGGAACCTGTCTCCATATCCAATAAAGACGCATGCAAATACAAATATTTGCATCGATTTGTGTTGTACAAGCGACAGGCGTCGTCATCGGCGTCTGCTCGGTGGAACGCTCTCCTGTGCTCTCCACGGACTCATTCCCACTCCCATAATCCCAATGCCAATCCCCCCACAGAGTCGGACCAAAGCCAGAGCCAGAGTCAGAGCCGGGGAGCCGCCACGACCAGAGAGCCAGCTCGACATTGCCATTGTTTTAAGTGTTTGGCCAGCGTTGACTTTGCAATTTGCTGCCATCTATTTGACTACACATATGCTGATGATGACCAGGAACGTGCCAGACTCTGACTACGACGACTCTGACTCACCCCCCCCCCCCTTTGAATGAATACGAGTACACTCATGTCCGTGTCCGTTTCCTGCTGTCCCTATTCCTGTCCTCGTGTCCCAGGACCACTCACCTAGTCTGACAGCCCATATCGCAGGCATTAACTGGTGCCGCCGACATGGCCGCCTTTGTCATCATCTCGTGCGTGTGCGTTGCCGTTGTGGTCGAGCTCGACTCACCATCGTCGCCAATGCCGATGCCGCATAGACTCGTTTGGGTCATGTCCGGGTGGCGTCGCAGAATGCTGTGCTCCTTTTCCTTGAAATCGGCTTTGCTCGATTGTGTCGATATGGGCACTGCCTCTCGATAGTAGCGGTTCGAGACATCATCCAGTATTTGCAACGAGGTCTGCGAATGCTTTTGCCTGTGAGTGAAAGAAAAAAAAAAATCCAAAAATGATGAGTTTTATTAAAGAATTTAGCTATTTTGCTGTTCTCTCTCTGTTGTTTGCTGCTCAAAGGGGTACATACAAATATTTTGGGTGGATATTATGAGCCTTGAAATTGAGGGGCCTTTTGTCCATTTGCTTTGCTGCCTATGACTTTTCCCCTAGAGGCAGTGCAATTTCTTATTTTTCCAAAGACGTTCGAAAGTCAAAGACGCATTGTTTTGCTTTGGAAATACGTTGAATGGTTAAGATAATGCTGCAGTATGGGGCAGAGCTTAAAGCTTTTCACAATGGAACCCCCTGGAACACCTTAAATATTTCGCTTCCCCTGCATCCATCCCCCCAAGTCGCCTGTTTGCTGTATTTAAGAGTAATGGATCGATCTCTCCCCGGCATCAGTCAGTCACAGCTGCAGTCCATTCACATCTAGGTTATTATCAAACAATCAATGGGTCCTCTGCCCTCCATCGTCAAGGGATTCCCAGCTGTCGTCTGCCTCATTAGCGCACACTGCGTATACGCAATGTGGCTTTGTGGGAAGAATGGTGGGGGGCGTGTTTCTGTCGCTCGCTTTGAGCTTTAATGAATCGGCATCAAAATCAGCTGATGACTTACCTTGATATGTTCTCGCGCGAACGAGCCTTGGAATTGCGACCCATCTCGTCCAGTTTGCTCTCCTTTGACTCACGGATGTGTTCCTGTGGGGGCCAAGATCCAATGGAGTTTATACAGGCGGAGAGAAAGAGAGGGCGAAAAATGGTAACCAATATAATAAGCATAACAATAAATATTTTTAATTAATTTGGCAAAGGGATGAGGCCGTTATGGGAAACGGAAACGGGAACGAGGATGTGGCCGAGACAAGGACTCTGGTTTAAGCTGCCTGGACAAAGCTCCGATCCGAGAAATGAGTGTATCTGCAGTGCGCGTACCCATAATTTCTCTTAAAGCTCTCTGGTACCGGCAGCCAGCAACCGGCAGCCGGCAGCCGACACCTAGCACCTGGCACCACCCCTGCCTACAGTAGATTATGAAGCAGGGATGCGGTCTTGGATTGACGGTACTGCTGCGGGGGCTTGCAGAGCAATTAAGCCAGTTGCCACCTGATGCAGCCAGTTCCCTCTCTTTCAGCGCTTTCACTCCTTTCCAGTCATTAATATGTCGATTGTGTGCGAGGGAGCGAGCCGTAGGGCGGCCAGGGCAGAGAGCAAAAATCTGCCCAAGAGGGTAGGTCAACGGAAGGGCGAGAGAGCGAGGGGGAGATGCTGCAGCAAGGGCTGCTACAGGAGCAGCACTTGATAGCCTGCATAAAAGGAAGCGTTAATACGTAAATACATCATAATGAAGGACGAGCTCCGTTCAAGTAGAACAGCGCTGATCCCAAGCCACCCCGCGCCCCACGCCATAATGGATACCGGCACCACCCTGTAGCTGTGACTATGCCACCCACTGCGTTAAACCACCTTAAACCAACTCAAATTGCATTCATAATGAAATACAAGGCAAACATTTGCTGCACCTTTCTTGCCTCTCTGCCTTTGCCCAGATCTTCTCTTCTCCTTTTTTTTTGCCAATTACTTTCTCCCTGCCCCGTTTCTCTCGCTTTTCTCTGTTTATTGTAGAATATTTCCTTTATTCAGTCAGTCATTCATTCATTCATTCGGCCTTTCAATACCCGGGCATGCCAACATTTGACAGCAGCGCCCCAAAGGAAAATAATAATGGGGAAAAATGGAGAAGTTTTTCAATGGAAATCGCGAAGGAAATCGAACCGAATAAATATTGTTAGCTCTTTATTCACTCTCTTTCTCTGTCTCTGTCTCTGGTTTCCAACATGATTTTGACCAGGGCCAGGGCCACCGACAGGGCCACCAAATGTAATTGGTTTCAACTTCAATCTACAACTCTATTGATACATTGATATTGATATTAAACGAGTATATATGTATATTGTATTGTACGAGATTTTCATATTTTTCGTTTATGTTTATGTTTATAGCTTTTTGTGCGATATTGGTTTTGGTTTTGGCAGCAAGTTGTTCGGCTAAAACGGTTAACTATTCACTTTGAAGCCTTTGATTCGTTTCGGATATTCGATTTTCTGATGTAGTTGCAGGTGAACAAAATATATGGATATAAATATGACAATCGCATAGTCCCTACGATTTTATTCCACCCATGAGCGCGGCAATCACATTCTAACTGGACTTACTCGATTTTGGTTGAAATTATATAAAAATATTTTGATATCTACGATTTATAATTCAATCAACTCTGATTAAATTATGCATTTG
Source organism: Drosophila subsilvestris (assembly GCA_035043285.1). Taxonomy (NCBI): domain Eukaryota; kingdom Metazoa; phylum Arthropoda; class Insecta; order Diptera; family Drosophilidae; genus Drosophila; species Drosophila subsilvestris. The sequence continues at coordinate 3,049,207 of JAWNNB010001732.1, forward strand.
AATTCAGCCTTACGAATTTCAAATTGATAACATGGGGAATTCAATTTGAATGGAATATGAAACATATTTCAATTGTTTTGCCATTCGGTTTACAGCCAAAATTAAATTATGAAATCAGTGCAAATACGCATAAATATCTTCCAGTATACTCGTATTTGCGGTTCTAGTTTTCTATTGTTCTAGTCGTTCATTTCGCATTGCATATCAATCATGTGTTATGTTTTTTTTATATTTTTTGTATAAGTATTTATTTCACAATTCTGCTTGAATTGGTTAAATTTAGTTAAATAATTGTTTGGCGTATTTTAATTGCTTTTCGCAGTGTGGCCTTGAACATTCCCAACAACGGTTGATTTTTACGCAATACTCGTGCTATTTTGTAGTCATAATTAGAAGCTTAAATTAATGAGCAATAAATGTCCATGCACACACGCATCCCCCCATCCATCCCAAAAGAATATCAGATGAGGGATGTGGTTGCATTTTGTTCTGAATTTTGATTTGCGGTGAGCTCAGCACGAATCCAGGAGGGACGAAAAAACGAGGGACAGACGAATGTGGTTGGATTTCAGTGCTGAAACAAGGACAGGGGCAGGGGCAGGGACATGGGCAGGAGCAGGAGCAGGGGCAGGAACATGGATTTCTTTTGTAGTCTGATTTTAATGATGCAGATTCAGATGCAGTTCCCGGAAACAAAAACAGACACGAGCATTGTATAGAATTCAGCAGGTGGCTGGTGGAAAATGAGCAGAGCGAATAATTTTCAGTTTTTTTTCTGTTTTTGTGTTTAGATGATTTTGTGAAGGAACTTGAGGGGATTTGTGCTCGATTTGGGCTTGGCCAGCACTGGCGGCGGTGGCGGCGTCAGGGCCGGCAATATGATGTCCTGCTCCATCGATGTGGACGAGCTGACGTTGGCAGTGCCACTCGTGCCACTGCTGCATTGCATCGAGCTGCTGCCGGATGGACTCGAGTTGATCGCGGGGCAGGGGCCTGTGACGAGGACGAACTCATCGTCGTCGGGCATGGTGAGACTGTCGCTGTCACAGCTGAAGCCAATGCCATCGTCGTACTCCTGATCCTCATCCTGATCCTCCTCTTCCTCCAGTTCATTGCCAGCCCCTCCTCTGCCATGGCACTGATAGTCGATATCGTAGTCGCAGTCATAGACATCGCAGGTCTGCGCCTGTTCCTCCAACTTGGGTGTGTTTGAATCGGTATTGGAATCAAAGTCTGAGTATGGGCTGCCCACTGAAGTTTTTACTCCAATCCTGGGCTCATTCGTTGATTGATTGCCATCGCTGTGAGCTGGCAATTGCTCTGCCAGATTGTAGGCGTAATTGCACATGAAATCGTTCTGTAATCCCACGAATATGGCGCTCTTGGGAGCTTCCAGTATGAAGGAGTCAATGTGATAAATGCGGTTGCTTAGGGCTGGCACATCCTGTGAATGAAGCACAAGAAAAAGAAGACAGACAGAAGAGAGAGAGAGAAAGAGAGAGAAAGGGAGATAGATAGATACATAGAGAGAGAGAGAAAGAGGAAGATATATAGACAGAGAGCGAGAACGAGAATGTCTATCACCGATTTAACCAAGAGTGAAGGAGAGAAGATAATTTCTAGCGCAACTCTAGAGCGAGACGAATCTACATACATGTGCAAAAGTCTAAGCTGTGTGTGTGTGTGTGTGTGATGTGTGTGAGAGAGAGAGATAGGTAGAGGATAGGCGAAAGTGCATTCTGCATGCATAATGATGGTGGCAACTCTGGCAGCTCTACTTCAAAGCACAACAACCAACAAAATATGTAGAAAAGATTCAGCAGCAAGAATTTCAAATTAAATTTTTGTATCAAATAAAAAAATTAATATTTTAATTTTGTTATTTCAAGAAGATAATTCCTGACAATTTCACAAAAATATATCCCAGCAGATCTAAAATATTTATCAATACATTAAAAATTGTAATTAACAATTTTCAACTTAAAATCTCTAGAAATTAAAAAAAAACTAACTAAATATGGGAATTAAATGAAATCTTCTTTCTGCTTCAAATGACAACTTTAAGCCACTCTGAGAGCCTGATGCATCGCCCCAGCATTTGTGAGACTAATCCGTGGAACAAAGCCAACTCCAAGCAATAATCATCATAATCGAATCGTAAAAGAATATTGCCATATAATGCCAAGCATATGGCCACACGACGCACGCTCGAAGCTAATCTGATTTGGCATTGGAATCGGTTTGCCCCCTCGAATCGGGGAACCGGGGACAGGAGACAGGGCGATGGGATTGCCCGTCCTCCGATTGTGTCTTCGGTTGGAGTGCCTTGCAGCTGTTGCAGCTGCTGCTGCTGCCACTGCTCCAACAAAAGTCAACGATAATTTAATCATCTCTTCCCCCATCTACGTACATACGTCCCCATTCCAATCTCCATCTGGATGTGAGTCGAACAGAGCCCCCGAACGGGTGAGATGCGAGTGGACACAAAGCCTCAGGGCTAAGCTGGTGAACGGATTCAATCAGAAGTGCTTGTAGGTGGGAGCGAGTAGGAGGGTATCGTCTGTCTATTCATTCCTCCCAGTGCTCCTCAATGCTGTCAACTATGAATGTACATTTGTATCTGTGTTGTGTATGTTTTTAGTATATTGCCACTTGCAATTTGTTTCTGCCACTTGCAACACTTGTCGTATGAGTGATATGCAAATGAAAATCCAATTCAAATGAAATAAAACTCAATTTGTAGGAGTTTTCCCATAATTAATAGATATCATTGTTGCAGATTGCATTTGGTAACTGAAACTCTCTGTCATTGCACACACACAAACACACACACACATACAAATAAAGACCGGAAAGCGAGACGGGAAAAATCTCTTTCCCAGGCGACAGAGCAAATGGAGGCAGGGTAGGCGTAAGGGTAGGACAAAGATTTGGAGAAAGAGGCCGAGACAGCGACGTGACAAGTCGAGCCTTGTGGGCATGCTGATGACGGCCATCATGAGAGTTGGCTTGCCTTTGTCTCTCACCACCCCCAATATCCCTCTATCTAAATGGCTTTAGTTGGGCCTTCTTAGAGAGTTTTTTTCTCTGGCCTACATTCCATTCCATTGCCTCGTGTGCTGGCATCTACTAGTGGTTGCCATGAACTGGCTCAGAGATGTCCAACGAAATATCGTGTGGAATAGCATAGATAAAATTCCTACAAGATTTTAGCTTTCAACGGAGATTTTAATTTGAATTTAAATATGGATTTCGGACTATATTTATTCAAATATATTCACATTAACTATTTTGATATATTCTATGATTTTTTATCTAATATATTTATACCTCTAGTGACCAACTTGTGATTGCTTTTGCCATCGCTAGATGCAGCATCATAGAGATACTCTCGTACTCGTACACCCTTTTTTCTGCCCCATCCATCCGATGATTTCGATAGCATTATGTGTGGCAATGTGTGGCATATGAAAATACAAGCAAAAACCAACCGCAAAAGAGATTTTTGCTGCCGCTTCCTCTATCTCCACTCTCCTCTGTGTGTGTGTGTGTGGTTTCCCTTTCAGATATTTTTTGGATATAATTTTTTTTGTCGTATTCGCATTCGTATTTGCTTGTTTTGCCTTAATGCTCGACGCTTGGGGCCAATTATTGTTGGAATTAATTGAGTTGATGGCTGTTTGTCTTGGGCACACTTTAATTGGCCAAACAAATTTTGGTTTGTTGATTGACATAATTTTTTGTTCGGCATGTGCTGTTTTATACTCGTACTTCATATTATTTCCATATCAATCGACATGCCTCAATAGGATTCTTCTCTTCTTTTTTCGGGTGCAAATTGTAATGGAAATTCATAGATATTTTCTCTTTATTTAATAAATTTGTTGATGAAATATTTTTCCAAAAATTTGTTTGCCAACATATCCATGCATCCATATACATATTTGTATGGTCATATCTGTATATATACTTATAATAGATGTGTGTAAAAGTTTTTGGCTTTGCGCTTGGTTGACTTTCACCTTTTTGTGTGTGGGGGTGATGGGACAGAGACGGACAGACAAAGAGAGAGCTAAAGCGAGAGAGAGGTAGTGAGAAAAGTTTGGCATTTGTTTAATTGGAATTTTCGGGTGTTTTTGCCGGGGTAATGCTCGTCGAGGAGTTGAGTTCACCTATCCGGTGGTGCCAGCCACCGACTGCCAAAGGTCCTCGGGGGCAATTCGTTAAATTAACTTCGAACAAGTTGCCTCTAATCAGAAGCCAATCGTAAGTTTCACCCACATCTCCTACCCCCTCTTTGTCTCGCCATAAATCTCTTTATCTCTGGGTCTCAAAATTCACTCAACTTCCCCCGAAATCTTAAACGAAATCAGCATTTGATGCCCTGCCCCCCTCGCTCCGCCTCGCCTTCCATTGTTTGATTGGCAACCATTTGTGAAATATTCTCCGTTCGATTGCTTTTAATGGCCAAATCATATTTTATTATTATTGTCAATCGTAGCTATGGAAATTGCCGGGCGAACGGAAAGCGAAATAAATTTTTACGAATTTTGATTGGTGGCTCGTAAAGCATGGCCGAAACGTCTTCGTATTAAAATTCATTACAGCTTCGGTTCAGCAAATTCAAATTTATATTTTTTTATTTTTGTTTTTATTTTTATTTCATTTTGTGGCGTGTGTGTTTGCTCAGTTGTATGCCTGCCCAATACATATTTAGTTTGTTGTGGTTGGTTTGGCTTCCTAATTATAATTTTCCAGTTTAATTGAAAACTCCTCAGCGGTGGGAGACAGGCAGGTAGGAGACTGGCACCACATTAACCGCAAATGGAAAAATCAATTAGAATGGAAAATTCTGCAATGTTCAATGTCTCTCAAAATTTGCGGTTTGCTGTTTGGTAAGGGGATGGGACTGATTGACTGGGCGACTGATCAATGGATTGATTGACTGACTGCCTGCCTCTGCCAGAGAATTGTGCAGCTCGCAGCCACAGCCATAGCCATAGTCATACCCACCCACGTGTTAAGCTCAAGTGAAAGCATTTCATTTCGCATTAAGCCCGAAGCTTTTCGCTTTGGCCCTGGATACTGTCTGGAGACGGGATTCGGATTTCCCCTGGAGAGAGCGCTGCCCTGTTCTGGGCTCTGCTTTGCTCTGTGCCTTGGTATTATTTTATGGCTCGACCAGAGGAAGGGCTGGGCAGGGCATGGTATTGCAGGGCATGCTCTGAGTGTTTCTTTTGCGAATTGCATTTCAGCTTGATTTATTTCATTTCATTTCATTTCGCCAATGCAGCAGCGAGTGTCCAGCCAAAGGAGGAGACCGAACGAAGCCGGGATGAACGATGAGTGGGTGAGTGGTTGAATGGTGGAGACTTGGTTCTGCAGCCGGGCTAAAGAAAATTGATGGGAGCGAAAGAAATACGGTTAGCAACATAAGTTGGTTATTACTTGCTGCTTAAATCCAATGGCCCTGACCCTGCTCCACAAGCTATGGCAGGGTCTGCACTTGAAGAAAACTAGTCCCTACTGAAGCCCCTGGACTCTGCACTCTAATTTGGATACGATTCAGAATTCAGCAAGAAAGCACGATAATTAAAGTAAACCACAATCATGCTTAGAGAGCAAAGAAGAACTCGTTAACGGAGAGATAAACTACCAAAAAAAAACAGGGGTAATTAATGAATTAAAAGCGTAAAATATGTACCTATAAATATTGTATAAGTGATGCATAAATAATAAAGTACAAATATAAAGAGCAACGAAAAATTTAAGAACCGACAGAGATGAACTACAGAGTAATGAATATATTGCCAAAAGATATACGAACGACGAATGCAGGAATCACCTGACGGATAAGTAAACGAATGCAGCGAGTGAGTGGACAGATAAAATAATGACAGCTGGTTGAGCAGATGGCTAAACGAATAAAATGATGAGTGTGTGAAGGAACTGAGAAACGGATCAATGAATAATGGAGTGCATTTATGGAGTGCTTAAACAGATCAAACAATTAATTAATGGCTGAGAAGAGTACACAATTGAGAAGAGTACACAATTGAGTGAAGTAATGGATAAGCCGATTTGGAGGCTCCAAAACAACTCTTGAAAACCAAAGAAGGAAGATCCCAACCGTAAGCAAACAGGAGTCAGCTCCAGATCATAAGTGGGATGGGAAGTGCGCACAAATATCGCTTAGCAGCGAACAAGGCAACGATTATGATTGGGCCACTTCAGACTGCGCAGTGCAGAAAACGTTTTCCACTTTTCCGCAAGTGTTTAACGCTGCCCCTACAGCCCCCGCCCTATCCCTGTTGGAGTAATCGATTTATTCTCCAAGTGTATACCACTCGTCACTTTGCTCTAGGAATCATCCTCCTCATGCCCAACCGAGTGGGTGTGGGTGAGTGAGAATTCGCTTCAGTTTCAAATAAAATATTGCATTTCCCCAATGCATGACATGGCTCTGGTTCTGCTTTTGCTTCTGGTCTTGGTCTTGGTCGTGCTCCTGCTCCTCTCATGGTTCTCTTACTCGTTCTGTCTGTGCTTGCAGGCTCTGACTTAGACATAGCCTCCAGCTGTGGGGAGGGTAGGGGGAGCGGACATGGGCAGATAAGCCAAGCCAGGTCCGAGCTTTCTATCCTATGCCCATCCCCTCCACGACACGCATGAGCTGCGCCTGGCGGAAATGGCAGTTTTTCCATTACGACTGCCAGGCCACGCTCTTGGGGGGCCTCTTCAACTAGCCGACACTTGGCGGCGGACTTGGTGAGTGGCCTCGCCTCGTGGCTTCTCCTGACTGCCACTGGTGCCACTCCTTTGACTGCTTGCAGCTCGCGTATTACTTAATTTTTATGAAATATGAAACATGCAACAAGCAGCAGTGAAAGTTGCACTTAGGCGGGGTCTGGAGTCGGGAAAACAATGAGAAGTGCCATAAAATTTAGCTAAAATGCATTCTCAGCTGAGCTTGAAATAATAAAACACGCCACGGATGCGGATGCCCTGCGGAGTCAGGACCTGCCTGTTACCCCTTACAGAAGACAGTCAGGATGGGTTGGTCCTGTTGGTCCTGTGGCGTTGGAAAATTGTGCCTGCGGGTGGTTCAGTCTGGAATTAGCTCAGCCCAGAAGGGTGCTTAAAGACTTGGGAGAACCAAACAAAAGAATGATTGCAATGGGAAGTAAAAGAAAAATAATTAAATTACCCAACGACACCCCGAATAAAAATCAAAGAAAATCATAGGGGGGGAAACTTTCTGTAGTAATTAAAATCTATTTTGACTCTTCAAGACTCTTCGATAAATCTGAAAAATTGCAGAGCACAAATAAGAGACAATTCCAAAGGATTGAACTGATCTGATCCACAGGCAATGAAAGAGTTTTGCCATTCTAAAGCACAACTGAAACTGACAGGGCCAACTAGTTGGCTCAAACTGAAACTGCGACTGAAACTATGGATATGCATGACCGGGCTGTCATTCTAAAGCAGTTTATCTTGAGGGAGAGAGCGCTAAGTTAGATGGAAGCGGCAATGCCAGCGATGGAACTGGGAGGATATCAGGGATATCACTACAATGATTCGCTTCGTTTGCCTTTCGCCATGCCATTCCATTCCATTCCATCGCTGGTGCTGGTGCTGCTATTGGTTCTGGCATCAGCATCAGCAGAAATGGGACCAAAACCCAAGGAGAAGATGAAGATGAAGAAGAAGAAGGAGCAGGGTGGATCAGAGTGGAGCAGAGCGGAGTGCTGTGTGCAGGAAAGGTTGGATGGGTGCAAGGGAGCACCAGCAAGTCGTTGCCATTGCTTAAATGGCAACACTAAAATGCCACTCAAGGCAATTTTGTATGGGTGTGTGCATGGGTGCGTGTATCTATGATGGTAAGGGCAAATATGCATTGCGGTTGTTACCAAATTGCATGCAGTTATGGCAAGCGCCTCGCCAAGGATGCGGCCGAGACATTGCAGCCAGCGCTCAAATGCATCTCAAGCTTCCTCCTGGCTTCCTTATGGGCGCGGAGTGCGAGGTGCGCTTGAGGATGAATTGAAGTGATGAGATTTTTCCCGAGTTTTTCACTAAAATCCCATTGGGGGGGAGTAGCTGGCAAATTGCAGATTTGCACATTTATCAACACAAGGAATACAAGGAATAATAAAAAGAAAGAAATGCACTGAAGGAAAAGAATGAAAATTGAATTGAGAATAAGATGAAGATGAAGATGCAGCTGAAAAGCGAGTGTCAAGGAGTGACAACTCAATATGCCAGGAAGCCATGATGACACATAAAGACCCACTTGAAGATCACCTTCTTATGCTTTGACTTACACTTGAAATTGTAGATTGAATATATATATTAGCTATTCATTTGCAGATCGCTCAACAAAATCCGTTTGTTATTAGAGCCAGAATAAATCACACGAAGTCACCGCACACCCTTTCGGTCAACCCTCGTCGGGTTATACGGCTGTTCCGCAGCTAAAAAATGAATGGAAGAGCAAAGAAAAGGGAAAAAGAAATTGCATCCTCTCTCCGTCGCTGATTTCGAAATTTTTAGAGCGTGCACGAGTGAGCGGAAATACTTTTCTGCTTATCTACATGCTAAAATCTAAGTGGCAACAGCGAACAGCGGACCAGGCCAAGAGGGGTATACAAACGTAAAGTATTCCAATGGAATATGGAAATAAGTTTTATTATATGTGCGAATGCTACTATCACTCTTTACCCCGTCCACACCATTTCGTTTGGTTTGCGCTCTTTTTCCTTTTTTCTTTTGTGGCATTTTTATACATTTTTGCCGGACGCCATTTGGTGGGCAGAAATGGGAATATTTAAGTGCTTGCCCCGCACCGCACGGCTACTATTCCGATCGCTGAATGATTTTATCGAATCTGCTGATGTTGAATTGATTCGATTCAAATTGATTTGATTTGATTTAATGTGCGCTTTGTGCAAATTTATGTGATGCGCTTCAGCTTCATAAATGCCAGAGCCTGGTAATAAAATACGAAACTTAACCCATTTTAATTCTAGCTCCCAGCCACCCCACTACTTTTGTCCTTGGCTTTTGCCATTTATTGATGGCATAATTTTTGAACGTCCCAAAACCTTTTGAGGGGTCGATGGCGCTTAAGCTGTGAGGGGGGCTAAAAGGTGCACAGGCATCTACCTGAGAGTGCCCATCCACCATCGTCTCCCATTTCCATTTCCATCCCTATCAACATCATCATCATCCCCCCATCATCGCACCCCCACCACTTACATTCACCTCCATCAAGCATCATCTAGCACTCGAGGCGATAATCAGATTGAGGCTCGTAGGCTGTAGCCGGAGCTCAGGTGTGTAAACAGTAGGGCTGATTGTGTCAAAAAGCAAACAAAAAATTGCCTCACCAACGCACCGAGGAGTTTGAAAAATCAGAGCTTGATTTTCTAATCATTTTGAGGCAACAAAAATAAGCACATGCTCGTAATGGGGAATTTACGGGGAATTACTTAATAATAAAAGCCAATAATTATATTGAGTTATATTTCCTAGCTGCTCAGATATCTCTATCTATCTTCTTCCTTTTATATTCTTTCATTTACCAAGCCACAAATTGTCTAAAAAGTAATCAGAAATCAGCTTGAAGGCCGAAAGCACGCACACAAAAATACGAGTAGAAGTACTAGTATGATAACGAGTACGAGGAGTATCTTATCCAATTATGCAGTCCAAGTTATAGCAGCTATTTACCGTGCTCACGGGCCGCAAAGTAAGATATGCATGCCATAAAAATTGAGTTCACATTATGCCATAGACCCGTGGCCAGGAGCCCCATTGTTGCCGCTTATCTCGATTGTTCGGTCTTCGGGCTTTCGGCTTCGGGCCATTGTGCGGCGTTAGCGGACGCGCCTGTTTACAATTTAGCTGGAACATGCTTTGACTGCTTTGTCTGCCTGGCACCATCAGCCCATGAAGCATCGGGCTGAGCCGACACGGCAACCAAGTAACCTGCAGCCCGCAATCTCCGCAACCCGCAACCTGCAACCGCCGTCAATCCCTGCCAGCTTTGCGTCGCGTCGCGTCGTCATTCTGCATTTGGCCTTTGGGTTTCATAGCCCAACAGAGCATTGCGTATACGCCCCATAGCCGTGGCGTAAATTAATGGGAGGGCAGGTGGGGGTTCATTATTAAATTACATAAATCACTGAACAGCGAACGGATTACACCAAGAGCTGTGAACCTAAATCAGAATCAGAATCAGAGGCAAAACCAAAACCAGAAATGCTGATCAACGATGACACATGCACACTAATAATGCAGGCAAACAAAAAAAATGCATGAAAAATGGTCTACGAGAGCCGAAAGGTAGATGCTCTTAGGGCAGTGGTCGGCAACCTGCGGCTCGCGAACCGCATGCGGTTCTTTGGCTGTAAAGATCCGGCTATCCAGTTCCATTAACAAAAATTAATAATTATATTAAATTTTCAAAACTCCGAAAAAAAAACTTTTCAACGAAAAATGTGTATGTTTTTATATCAATAAATATTATTTCTTATTAAAAGTGGCTCTTTGAAAAATGGGATATTTTATAAATTGTGAATTTTGGCTCTTCCGTCTCAAAAGGTTGCCGACCTCTGTCTTAGGGGGTTTTCTGGGTTGTAAATAAAAATATGAATGTAATCATTAAATCCTACATTCTGATGTACCGCTGCAGAGCCCATTAAGAACTGAGCGACTACAGAATAATAATTTATTTTTTAATTGAAACTCGATATGAATGGTGCTGCTTTCCTCTACTTTAACAAAAGACTTATGTCAGGCTTCTTCCAAATTGCTATTCAATGAAGTGCCTACAGTTTATCGTTTATGAGTTTAGCTAAGATCGGAATAGCATCATTCACTATATACATATACATATACATAGATGTATATGTTTATTTGTATCCACCTAACTGTAATCACAATACCATTCAGAGATGCAGCACCATAAAAACTGCACATACAAGTACGAGTCTATTCGTATATGTATATGTAATTTCTGTGGCCATTGCACTGTGGGAAATTTTATATTGGGCGTCGCACAGTGGGGCCTCAGCCGCAGAGAGGTGGCAAAAGTCAATGCATTTTTTGAACGCTTTGGATAAATCCAATACACGAATTCGATAGAGTATTTTCCAAAGCTTTCAAAATAAAGTTTAAAAAGAATCGGACTTTTAGTTTAGGAGATATGAGCAATCAAAGTTGAAAATTATTTCCGTGTGCAACAATTTATTCAACTTTATTGACATACTGCATGTTCAGGTAGAATAAAAATTGAACTGTGTGAGGTATCATTTTGTTTTTGGTATCATTTACTAGGTGTATTCGTTTTTATCAATATTCAATGACAAACTGCTTCGTTGCACAGACAGTTCTAGAGAAAAACGTACTTTCCAAACCATCTAAATTTTTCCTTATTTTTCAACTTTGACTTGAATTTAAAAAAAGTGCATTTTTGCTTTCCCGAAATATTTTGTATACGGGATTTTTGCATATTTCTTTACTCAAATCAAAGGTCCATACGTGCACTTTTGGGTTTTGTGGCTTCTACATCGATAACAGTGACGCTACCTCGCACGCTACAAAATATTTCGGGAATACAAAAATATCCTTTTTTTAATTCAGGTCAAAGTTGAAAAACAAAAAAACCGGGTACTAAAGTACTAATGAAACTCTATACTCAGGTACACTACAATAATTTAACCATTTTTAAGTTTTCGCTACCTAAATTATGCTGTTAGGTTGGCCGTTATATTTGACCTGTATTTGACAAAGTGTTTTAACCTCCTTTTTATTTTGATAAAGGGTGGAATATGAATATGTATATATATTGCAGTCCTTTTTTGTACAGCTCCATAGTTCTATTTTGACTTCTAAACCATTAAGTTGTGTATAAACAGTGAAAATGGCGATGGAAAATATAAAATTGTTTGAGATATTTAGAACTTCAAACAACTTCAACGAATTTCCGGAAGCTGTTCTCGTTGAATTAAATGTAGAATCGGACAACCCAGAGAAGCGTACAAGTATAATACATAATATTAAACTTGTATATGCTAGAATTGACGCTAAATGGAAGATCTCTCATTGTAATACTACATTGTTCAATAGCAAAAACGAAACCTGGACCTGGTTAGTTGGAAAGCAGATGCTAGATGACCCTCCACGTCCACAGGACGATGCTCAGGAAGACCAATTAAAACCCTGGAAGAGTGTTCAGCTTATATAAGAAAGAGAAAACTTTCAGATGCAACATGTCATATAGCTACGAATCACTTATCGGAGGCGCTGTCAATCAAATATACGAACGACAAGGAAAACAAGAGGCCACATATCACAAAAGCTGTTTCGAAGGCAAGCCCCATTAGACTTGAAAGGATAAACAAGAGCATCGTCACTCCGCCAAATTCACAACCAAGGCCGTACACCGTTGAAGAAGCTTTGGCATTGTTTATGGATTTGGGAATGTCTAAGGACAAATGTTCAATATTGCGACATGCCTTGAAGCAGCATAATGTCGACGTTCTGCCAGGATATAAACAAACGCTTCATAAAATTTTGGCACACGGTCAAATTTTAATAGAACATTAGAGCCTTCCAATTGGAGAGATGTCAGAGGAGGCCCAGGAAACGAGAAACAAGGATTACAAGAAATCCAGGTACATGAATACTTGTAAAATATAACGAACAAGGCAAAATCAGGATCTTTTCAACATGTTGGCAGCCTCTTCAGATCCATTTATTTCATCTATTAGACATGTGAAATCCAAAAAAGAATTAGAAAGTATTTATTCTTCAGAAATGTTAAGATTATTGGATATTCCTAACGATACATCGGAAATAGATGCATGTTTTATAGTAAACCAAAAATAAGAACAATTAAAAAATTTTTTTTCCTTTTTTGTAAATTCTGTTTAAGTTAAAAATTAAATGTAAAATAACTTTTTATAGTATAATAGGCCATTAAAAATTTTTATCGATCCGAAAAACTTGGAATTTATCATTTTGCATAGGAAAATATGCACTGGTAACAAAGTTCAACTTTGGCTATTTATTGTAAAGCTTTTAGATATTGTAGCACCATGTACTTTTGCAGACTAAATTCTGCAAGTTTTTTCTTTTAAACGCAGTTTATTTCATGAAGATATCTTGATTCGTTCGGAAGTTATTAATTTAGCAAGCTGAAATGGCCAAAGGCCCCACTGTGCGTCGTTTAAAGTATTGTCCATCATAATCTATAGAGAAACGACTGAGCTTAAAATCAACTTTTACCCTTTGAAACGTTGATGCAGTCCTTATGTTTTGGTTTAAAAGTCCAGATTTCAGATTTCTGCGCACACCGTCGCAGATTAATACATTTCAACAAAAATTGAATATTGTACAAGATGCACTAGGTCGTATGGTGGCTCGCGTAGGCACTTTTTTTGCAAGCTTCAAAGACAAATTTTTGTCACAAATTTAAGCAGTTTTGACAGTTCAAACTCACAAACACATTGTACATACCTGTCTTAACTAAACCCATTGTAAAAGATTCACTTAATTGAATGAATTTACAACTTTTTAGCACTTTTTACATGATGGAAAAATAACTTTTTGCAACAACATTCGCCTATCGATGTCAAACATCTGACTTTAACAGCGGTTAACAGTGGTGCGCACTGTTAACTTTTTGTTTTCGTAACATGTTATTCGGATTTATGAGGGCTACAAATTAATTAATTTAACAACTTTTGAAAAAATGAGTTTTGGCCAGAAAAAGTGGTAAAATTTCCCATAGTGCATTGCAAACCGAGTTGTGATACTTGAACTCGTATCTGTATGTGTGCAATGTGTTTGTGTGCTAATGACTGTGGAGAGCTAGCGGTAGTCGAATTAATTGAATAATCCAACACCTCGCTATTAAATTAAGTATGATTGCTGATGCTATTTTTTGCTTTTTGCAGTCGTGGAATTTATTTATTCATTCACACACAATTAACGATGGGCAAACCACTGAAGTGGAAGTGGAAGTGAAAGTGGAGGAGCACACAATCGATTGTTGTTGTTTCCTGGTATCTGACACGACTCCTCGACCTCTTCTAAAAACCGAACAGCCTGTTTGAAGTTTTTTTGTATGTGGCTTGTCAGCAAAGTTCAAGCATCTTCTCCGTTATTCATAGCTGTAGCCAGAGCTACAGAGTACGGGTACGGTACGAGTATTGATGCCAGTGGATTGTTTTTGCTATTCTTAACAAATGGAATTATAAATATGGAAACCAGGAATTAAAAGCCTGGGCTTGGGCTTTGGCTTGGGCCTTTCGGCCACCAGTATGGTTTCCAAGATGCTTACAGTTGTACGTCGTGTACGTCCTGTTTGTCTCTTTCTGGCGTAAGTGTGTGTTTTTTTTTGTTTTTGTTTTTTTGCTGGGCATAAAGTTTCATCTGCTGTCGATATCAATATCAAGGAAACTCTCTTCCATTTGCTGTTGTCAAGTCTCTGGTTGCCCTGGCAAAATTCATTTCATTTTCATTATATTTCTCATGATATTTTCTGGTAGTCGTGAGACTCTGACTCTGCCTGGGACTCTGACTATGACTCCCCTGGGGATATTGAAGCATCAATTTTGACATTGACTTTGCCTCAAATTTTTTATTTTTTTCTTGGAGGGAATGAGACATGCCATGCCCTGCTACGCCTGGGGTTGGAGCATTGGTTCCAGCGGTTCCAGTGGTTCGGTGGCCAAATTGAATATCATTGTGGCAAAAACGAGAAACGAAAGCGGGAATGAGTTGAGTTGAGCAGAACAGCCAAAAAAACGAAAGACAGAACGAAAGCAAAAATGGTACCGAGTATGGGGTATGGGTCCATGGCGACTCCTCTCCTTTGCTCTCTGCCACGCGAGTTAATTAACTATCTGTGTGATTGTGTGTCTCCCTGTCCGTGCGTTGGTATTTGTATTTTGAATCTTTGTGTAAGCGGATGTGGCCAGAGGCGGGCTGAACGAAAGCATGGTCATATATTTATAGACGCGGTCTGCTGCTTGATTAAACAGACTCTCGACTCCACTCTACTCGACTCGACTTGACACTGTGTTTCCCGTCTGCTGTTTGCTGTTGGATGGGATGGCCGCGGGTCGCATAGATATGAGCGCGTGTCACGCGACTCTCGTGGGATACGTTTGATACGATAGATAGTTATTAAAGTTATAATGAAATTGCCATTAGTCAGCAATCGACCATTCTCACGATATTCTCACAAGTCGTGCAATAAATTTCCACAGATATGGATTCTTGCAAAGTTTTCCCTCAGTAAGAAAGGCATTCTCTTGGGCAATAGTTTCTAAGCCTTGGTACAGGTACTCGTACTTGTACTCCTCTCACCATACAGATGAGAGTGTGTCACGCTCTCTAGACAAGTGAAAGCTGAGAAAATGGAGAATGGGGAATGGGAATGAACTTCCCATTCTAAGACCCCAAGACATCTCCTCAGACATCTTTTGCGCATTCAACTGACAAATTTCATTTGTATTGATTAGTCAACTTGAGTTTTGGTGTATCCTTCAGCTCCTTGTGTTTCATCCCCCCCCCCCCTGTTGTGGGCGGGACTGCTGGCGGCTTGGGTTTGGGTCCCACCACCGCGGGCACAGAGTCACAGAGTCAGAGTCAAAGTCTATTTTACATTTCAAAGTGTCAGACGCCATTAGAATTTGCCGAGATCTGCTACTTCCTTCCTCGTGGTTCGATGTCTGTCCTTATTTTGGGGTAGCGGGGAATGGTGGGGAGCAGAGCAGCACATTCTTGGCAGCAGCACAAAAACCCCAGACCACAGAGAAATGTGTGCTTCCCTCTGTATATATCGCTGTATCAGACAAGGCGACAAGATTCCTATCACGCTGTATATTATTGTTTTACTAATGTCGTCAGTTGGCGTTGGCTGATGCATTGCCCATGCCCACGCCCCCCCCCCCCCCCCCCCCCATACCATATTCTCAAAACTATTCCAGAGACTGTGATAATCCTCTGGTCCAACTCTATCTATGACTTTGAATATTGTTGTCAAAAGCATCGTTTCCCCTAAAAATTTTACTGCACGGCATTTGGGCGCTTCGCTAATTGAGATTGTAATATGCAAGTGGCTCCAATTGGCTGGTGGCTACGGTGGGGGATGGATCCGTGTTCAATAAGGAATGCTTTACACTACAATTACAATAACAATTCAATGACAATGTGAATCATTAGCAATGGCAGTCAAGCAGAGCAATGATCCCACTTCAAATGGTTATTGAGTGAACTCCGAGAATGAGATAATGATTATGGCAAACCTTCATGGCTGCACTTTCACTTGACATTTGCAGTCTAAGCAGCACTTTAAATGCAGCATTCTCAATGGCAGGGAAGGCGACTGGAAATTTTGCATATTTTAAGCCTATTCCATGGTGAAAAGAGCACTAAAACGATGGATGGAGAACTTGAATGCAGCTTACGAGTACGCTTGAGTAATGTTTATGTCAGCCATTACGAGTACTTACCTACGACATTTAATTTTCGAGAATTTGACATCTTAAAGGCCTTTCTCAAGACCGCGGAATCGAAAAATTCCTGTCAAACTTCATATTAAAACGAGAAGGAACGTGTGAGTCGCTTCTGGACTCTACTTTTATACCCGTAATCAGTCAGCATATAAATTTGTGAGAATTTTAAAATAGTTTACATCTTTTTTTGCTACTTCTGCTATATACATCTACATCTAAAATGTCGGTTACACATCTAAAATATGTATTCTACATTGTGTATGTAATGCAGATTGTACATGTTCTCCGCAACGATCGCGCACTGCACAGGGCAGAGTGCGAGCGAGAAAGAGAATGAATAGCGTCAGCAGCGCCAGAGGAGGTGGGGGAAGCAAACCGTTTCTCAATAGATTTTGATAAACAATACTTTAAAAAACGCCTGATTAATGCACCTGCACACAAAAAATATAAAAAGAGAGAATATAATTGTTTTAAAAAAACAACAAAAAAACAAAAAAAAAATAATCTTTTTTGCATTTAAAAGCTTAATATTTTACAATGTGTTTAAATCAGAGCTCGCAAATAACTGTCGACCGTTTTTCCCTTTGCGGTCTGCTCAGGAGCATAACCGAAAAAACCATGCACGCTTGCTCTCTCTCCGAGCAGAACCCTTCGTGTCTCTTCGTTTCGGTCTTCGGTTGATGGTTCTCAGTTGAGCTGTTCGTGTTATACTCTTTCAATAACAAACTCATAGAGAGCGATCCGACTGGCGCTCGCTCATTGAGAGTCCCCAGAAGAGCAGAAAAATGAAAGGGTCAGCGTAAACGGTCTTTTTTGTGTATATTTTGTTTTTGTGTCTGCAGCTGTAAGTATGTATGTATGTATGTTCGTATGTACGAAGCGCAAGTGTGGCTTGTGACCGACAAGCCGAAATAGACACCTTACTCGCACATACACGCACACAAACGCAAAAGACTTTTATTTTCTTCGCTCGCGACAGAACGGTCCGTGAATGAGCAGAGCAGAAGGGCAGCAAAAAAACCGGTTTTTGGTTGAGCAAAGACCGATTTTTTCGAGAGCCGATGGGAACGGTTCTTCTCTGACTTTTTGCTAAAAGGTTCTGAAATAACAGTTATTTTCGGACAAAAACAAACGGTCGACAGTTATTTGCGAGCTCTGGTTTAAATCTCATTGATAGCTGCATCTATAGGCTTTTCAGAAAGACAAAGTACATTAAAACCATCTGTAAGATACTTAAGTTATGTGAAAAAGAGAAGCGCTACCTCTCAAAAAAACTTAAAACAAATATAACAAGTAATCGGAGGAGTTAATCCAAATATCAAATATAAAATTAATTTCTTATTTACTAAATGATACGAGTATCCGTAGTAGTGACACTTCTTCATGCACTTCATGCCCACTTGTAACAGACCTGTCTAAACCTCCCAAGAGCAGAGTCTCTATTCATGTCTCTCAGATATTATCCCAGCCACCGATGTTGCTTGCCAATATCCAAACTTAACGAAATCTAAACGGAACTTATCGACTAATTGTCAGTTATAGCAATTGTCAATTGTTGATTTCCGTTGCAGCTTTGTTCTCTGCCTGTCAAACGCATTGCGATACCGATTCATGATTTCTGAGTCATGATTCCTGATTCAGTTGCCATACAGTCAACGCATGTAAAATTATGTTTACATATGCAAAATGAGTTTGTCAGATATTATACATATCTACATATGTACATACATAATGGTGCATGTTCAATCAACTGGAAGACGCATGTTCCAGTAAATTATTTAACTGCCGCTGCTGCTGTGGCAGCAACAGCAGCTGTGGGGCACGCACTCCACTGGAGGGCCATTCATTAAAGATGAACATTTTTGTTGAAATTGTTGTAATTTGTTGTTGTTGTTATTTTAAACTAATATAGCCATAGAAATACATATGTACATATTTCTTGTCACGAGCAGATTTGGTTTTTCTGTTTGTTTTTGCGGTCCACTTAGACCTACATTTCACGTACTTTCAAGTCTCTATTTTCTATAAATTTGTACGAGTATATATGTATGTGTATGTATGGGTGTGTTTTACGGGGATTGGTGTGCGTGCATTCGAAATGCATTTGAAAATTTTTGGCAATAAATACGTTTACGTTTCTAATACTAAAACAAAAAAAAACAACAAAAAAGGAGTCGAAAATAAATGTTCATTTTGTGGCAATGCACTTCACTCAATGGAGCAACATTTAAAGTTCTATTCTAGGGGGGGGGGTGTTGTTGGGTGGTTTTTGGGTGGCATTGGACAAGCACACAGCGAGCGACGGCGAGAGAAGAGAGAGAGTGAAATAGCGAGATAGCGAGCGGCAGGTTGGGGCTTGGGGTTCGGGGTTTTCGGGCTTGGGGTTTTGGGTGGATGTTTTTCGGGCACGCGCGAAAAAATTCTAAAGTTTCGTTTAAGTAAAGTTTGGCAGTACTTACGCGTATTATCTTCTGATCACGTATTATCTTGCGTATGCAATTGACGATGAACGTAATGACCATGCCGCCAAGTATCAGGCCAAACACAATCACAATGATGACCACATGCTCCGATTGACCAGCCGTTTCGTTCTGCAAATTGAAGAGAAAGAGAGACAGAGAGAGAGAAACGTTTTAATTGCCATTTTAATTGCATTATCAAATTACCAAGCCAAGCCAAGTCAGTCGGTAAAGGCAGTGGCTCTGTCTAAGCCTATAGAGAAGTCTAAATGCTCTCACCGTGAAGAGAAAATAAAAATAATGTCTGAGCTAACGTCAGTTCGAAAACGAATGGAAGCTCGAATTATATTCATTTGCATTCATTAATCATTTAGAAAATGCTAAAAGCTAGGGCAGGGATTTACTAGTAGACAAACCAATGTAATCTTGGGTGTTATTCCATGGAACTCTCTGGTGTGTGAGTGTATTTAATTGGAATTGTTATCACACCGCATTGTGTGTCTATCACTTTCTCCATAAATACGTACACGCATGCATTTGTGTATTTGTGTATGTGTGTATGCTTGTATTTATTCTTGTCTTCTGACTGGGATATTCATGGGATAATCATTAGCCGTCTTAGATGCCGTCATCATAAATTACATATATGAGCCATGTATACTCAGCATAAATTCTCGACCAATTTTAATGTTGGCCAATTAAATAAACATAACATGTGCATGCGCTTCATTGGGCATTTGATGGAAATATGCCCCAATGTGTGCACACATTCAGTTGGCATCGTTTGACCAAATTAGAAATTATAAACTAAAATAAAAACCCGAAAACCCCAACGAATCCCGATCCCATCTCTGTGCATAGTTAACGAAAATGGCTCCACACCAATCACCCACCCGAATGATGCCCATCGCAATTACATGTTATATTCGCCATAATTATAAAATCTTTTCAACGAACAAATATCATTTTTAGTGTGAATTTCAAATTTGGTTTCATTTCGGGCTTCACAAGCATTTTCCAACCCAAAAAATACAAAAAAAAATTAAAAATAATACAAATTATTCTGCATAGATATTTGGCAGAAATTAAGCGGAAACATTTGACCAAAATTAAATGGAATTTTATAGCAAATTTCTGAAATTAAATCAACTAATTAGATGAATTCCATATTCAGATTTGTTCTTTGATTTGTGTATATTGCTTTGGACCCTCAATGGGGTATACATATATTTTGAGGCAGTGTAATACATTAATGAAAATTCTTCGACAGTTACAATGGAAATATGTAAAAGTAATTCCACGAAAGTAAAACATTTATATAATAATTAATTTATATAAATTTATATAATTTTAAATGCTTGTAGCAAGTATTATCGATGGAATTTTCTTAAATATTTACATAGCTAAAACCCTTTTGCAGATTAGCACTTCTTGAATTGTTATCGATCTGCCAGTCCGGTTTTTTTTCGTTATTTGTAGCGAACGTGATACGAGTAGTTGCCCCCTTTTACGAGTCGATTTTTCTGCAGGAAGGATTTACGAGTTCATTTCTCTGCTGTGCTGGCAAGGGGCAAGGACATGTGGGGAGGGGCCTAAGATTTAGCTGCATGAATCATTCCCTGTGATGTCGGTGAACGGTATCGGTCGGGTCTGGTCTGACTTTATCAAATCTGATGATCCAATGCGTTGATGCTCAACTTTTGCTGTGGATGTGGCAGTGGCTGTGGCAGTGGCTCCCCTGCAAATAACTGTTATTTACAGCTAACGAACATAGGAGTGAGTCCCGTCCCAGCTAAAGCCATCCTGTAATACAAACCTCAAACTTTGGTAAACAAAACTTATTTGACCAACTTTGTGTTTGTGCATGCATGCCCTGTGAGTGTATGTGTTTGTATGTGTGTGTGTGAGTGTTTGCTTGCTCACTTGTGTTAGTGTGTGTGTGTGTGTGTTTGTACGTGAGTGTTTTTGGGTGTTGCCATCATCGGCGTGTTGAGCATACTTATAATAAGAGAAGGGATCGGCGCAGAAGTCGGGGCCAACGAGTTTGCCTATAATTAGATGCACGTACAACGCTTTGCCCCACATTCAAAAACCCCTCCGCCCCTTCAGTTCGTGTGTGTGTTTGTGTGATAGTAGGCGTGGCACTTACCGTACAGTTCTCCTCATCCCATCGAAATTTACAATTGTCTTGGCCATTACATTTTAAATCCTTTGATATGCAGGTCGCGTCCTCGCAATCGTGTTCATCGTCCTCGCAGCCTGTCGGAGCAAAGTACGCAAAAGAGTGCAACATAGTGAGAGAGGGAGAGAGAAAGAGCAAGAATTGAGAGACAGTTGTAGAGTTACAGAAAGTTGTAAAAAATTTGGCACAAAATGGCAGTTAAAGTGAGTGAGACAGAGAGAAAGAGAGAGAGAGAGAGTCAAAGAGGGAATGAGGAATGTGAGAGTGTGTGTCTGTTACTGTGTGTGTGAGTGGAAGAAAAAAGTGCCAAAATGGCAATCAAAGCACCAATCGTGGATGCACAGTGGAATGGACAATTGATTTCAATTGAAATGGTTTAACACACCCCGAAGCGAAGCGAATCGAAACGAATCGAAGGTGGGTATAAAAGGCCTCATGAAATTGATATTGACACTCAAACTCTTTTAAATGGCCAATTCAAAGTAATTCCATACCGAAGGGGTCGGCATTGATTGAACATGAAATCCACAATTTCTTGTTTGCAATGCATGGCAATTAATAATTAAATTGGCTTTATTTGCACTCCATCCTGTGCTCCTCCTGTTCTCCGCCTGTCCGCCATCTGTTAAATGTCAGTTTAATTCTACTTGAATCCAACGTTAATTTAAGTGAGATTTCGATTTAAATTTCAAGTTTTTTCTCAAAATGAAATAATCTTCTGATTACAAGTTAAACATTAATAAATATTAACTTAATATATTTTTTTTATTTTAATTTTTTTGTTTGTTTAAATTTGAAAATTGTTAAAATTAGACATTTTAAATAATTATATAACTTTTCATTCAACGCTATAAATCATTTGAGTAAAAATACGAATGCCATGACTCTTTGGCCCAACATGAATTTACGTTCCGATTTAATTGGATTAATTTCAGTTTCGATCTGCCATTTGGTCGATGAGTTGTTCACTTTTTGTTCAATTCAACTCCAACTCAATTCGATTCTTGTTAAATTTTCTATCAATTTGAGGTCTTGAATTGATGGAATTGATGCTGCCAGTCCACAGTGCAGTGGGCAGTAGTTGGGTCAGGCGGGAAAAGCGGGAAAGTAGGGAAAGCGACGATTGGCGATGGAAACCACAGGGCAAGTGCACGTAATCTCGAACATAAATCGCTCAGGCAACAACAATAATTGCTGATGCTGGCTGTAGTACTACTACTCGTACTCCATAGACATAGACATATACAGATACGAGTACGAGTACAGGACACAGATGGATCTGGAGGAGTTGATGTTAGATGGAGCTCGAGGATTCGAAGGATTCGCAGTCTGGCTTCTGCCTAAAAGTAAACAATGCTGGCCCCAGGACAAAGGACAATCGTTGAATGACAAAAGAGTGCTTAGCCTTTGCCTTTGGCAACTGGCGGCAATCACGCAGAACCCTGTGCGCCAAACAAACAGACAGTCACTCCGACAGTCAGAAAGATAGATAGATGGGAGTCTGAATGGGGAACGGGGAAGATGGCAGGGGATGGGGTATGGTGGATATGGTGGATGACAGAGTCAGATAGATGGTTAGACAAGAGACTTCCACTTTCGCCTCTGTTTCAGCATCGTACTCGTTCATGGGACTGCCAAATGGGCAGCAAAAAAAAAGGGACGTGGCAGGGTAGGTGAGACGAGGGGTGGCCTGCTCCAGTGCCACCTCGGGATTTGGGGTAGCTTAGCACCGGATTGCCCCAAGGATTTCGGTCATGCCTTTGTACTTTTCGCCTGAGCATTTGTTGCCAATTCAAGGGATTTGCCATCATCAAAGCAGGCCAGAGGATGGCAAGGACTTACTAGCTCCACGGTCCCGAAATGCGGTGTACAGAATGCCGAATGTCGAATTAATCGCGATTTGATCTGCATAGAAACGCAAGTGCAAAATGTTTGATTCCGCCGTAATACTCTCTCCAGCCGAGCCGCAAAAGTTTTTCACTCTGTAAAAGGCAAAAAAAAAACAAACGAAGAAAGTTAATATTGATGTTAATTGGTCACTGGCTGAGGGTTTGGTCTCTGGAAAATTTAAGCATAAAATCTATGTACCATTGAAATTATTTATTTATTAGTTCGCTTGGCTTGTACATTAAGCAAAAAGCAAAAACTGCGAAATATATATGTACATAAATATGTATGTACATATATATATGCTGTTGACTCAGATACGGATTTATGCATTAGCGTATTGACGTAACGTTTCATCTGCTTTTTTTTCCCAAATCTCCAAATTAGCTGCCAATTGAGATTGTTCAGAGCAAGCAGCAGGTTTTCGCTTGCTAACATTTTATCATGCTATTATCAAACGCTGCTACCGATCGCTGTTACTGCTTACTGTGACCGCTCGCTGTTACGACTCTCTAAGAGCGCTGGGAGAGCGGTCTCCAACCGTCTCTCCACAAGGCTCGCATAGCGTTTAGCATGAAAATGAGAACTTATTACATTCAAATCCCCCAAGTGAAAATATGCATAGAAGTGGTCTCTATGGTGCAGTCAAAGAAATCGATCGGCTTCAAGAGCACATGAAGATGCTGAACTGATGGCTAAACTTTCCGAAGAGGACTGCCACTTTTAAGCTAAGCATTCCCCTTCTGGTAGATCGCCATGGCAGCCACACTCACAATTTTCAGCACAATTTAATTCGTCGTAAATGGGAAAAGACCAGACTTAATATTTAATTAAAATCGATGTAAATATGCTTCCAAGAAACGGTTAGCTGTTGAGAGTCCTTGCGAATTCATGGTTAGTGCTCACTTAATTTGTCTGCTCTTGCTGGATTTACTGTAGATCTCTGTCTCTTTAATCTCTGACAAAAGTAAACTTGAGCATTTTTGGTAGGGTTTACTGTGAACTCCCTAGCCAAATTCCATGTCTTGGCCATATTTTAATTTTGTCAAAATATATGGATATTTTGCCATTGATAGCAGATGCGTAATCGATAAATAAAAAATTTATAATATAGCTTAAATGATGGCGTTCACTGAATATGGTATTTATGTTCATTCGTTCGTTCATTTGGTGGCCGATGGCGTTGCCATCGTTGTCGTCATCGTCGTCGTCGTTGTGGCTCCTGTCTTCTGGCTCTTGTCTCCTGTCCGTGCTGCTTCCTTTGGCGCATTTCACGCTTTGCTGACATTTTCTGTGGCTGCCCCAGAAAGTATGCTACGAAATGTCGGTTCGTTAGTTCGTGTGTGTGGGTTGCTGCCACCACACTATGCACTATGGTCCAAAATACCACTTTTTTGGAAACAACACATTTTTCAAAAGTTTAAAAATAACCGTTCTTTTGATTACTTTGTATTAGAAAAACAGTGACCATATAAGTTGCGTACCAGAAATTTCCCTAGTGGCGCCACGTTCGCGAAAACAGCGGTGCAACCCAGCTGTTGTTACTAAAGTGCACGCGCAGTGAGAAAAGGCAATTAAATTACAGTTTTAAATCTCTTATAAATTGAAAATACGATCAAACTGATCAAATTTTTTTAGTGAATCTTGATCTGTCGCGTTTTTACTACGTGTTTTGTATTGTTTACTGTATCTAATAGTTTTGATTTCTTCGTAGTTATAGGTTAAAGTGAGTCCCTTTTTTGAGCCAATTTTTATTGAAAACTGATTTTTGAAAAGCTATAACAATTGAGTGCCACCGAGTCCCACCTTAAAATCTATTGTATGTCGTAGATTAATAAATTCTTGTTTATATGTATATAGTTAGAAATACCACATTTGACCACAAATCTTAAAATTTGCATTAGTAGATCACAACCTCAAAATCAACAATACAGAGTTGTTTGGCGTTCTATTTTGTTCTACAACATTTATTTTTATGCCCAGAGAAAGCTAAATTGATTCGCAAGGCTGTACAGAACCCAGTAGTAAAGCCGCCACTTTTTTGACCCAACGAGCACCATGGAAAAAGCGTTTTCCACCCTGACAAAGACGTTTTTCTCTTTGCGGAAACAATTTAAAATTTTTGTTGCTTAAATCAAAATTTGTGTTCTTTTCTTTATAAGTTTAGTAAAAATGAATTAAATTAATTTCTTAATAAAAATGTTATAAAGTTTGTTATTCTCTATAACCATTATTTTTAATATGCATTATTAAAAAAAGGCGGTGCCACACTCATTTTTGTTGGTAAATCCACTTTCTATTAATTAAATATATCCAATACAAAAAAACAAATAAGAAAATCTTGTTTCGTTTGCGAGTTATTAATTTATTCCAAAAAAGTGGTCGTTTGGACCATAGGGCTATGTGGATTTACCAAAAAAAATGGGTGTGGCACCGCCTTTTTTAATAATGCATATTAAAAAATAATGAGTTATAGAGAATAACAAACTTTAATAACATTTTTATTAAGAAATTAATTTAATTCATTTTTACTAAACTTATAAAGAAAAGAACACAAATTTTGATTTAAGCAACAAAAATTTTAAATTGTTTCCGCAAAGAGAAAAACGTCTTTGTCAGGGTGGAAAACGCTTTTTCCATGGTGCTCGTTGGGTCAAAAAAGTGGCGGCTTTACTACTGGGTTCTGTACAGCCTTGCGAATCAATTTAGCTTTCTCTGGGCATAAAAATAAATGTTGTAGAACAAAATAGAACGCCAAACAACTCTGTATTGTTGATTTTGAGGTTGTGATCTACTAATGCAAATTTTAAGATTTGTGGTCAAATGTGGTATTTCTAACTATATACATATAAACAAGAATTTATTAATCTACGACACACAATAGATTTTAAGGTGGGACTCGGTGGCACTCAATTGTTATAGCTTTTCAAAAATCAGTTTTCAATAAAAATTGGCTCAAAAAAGGGACTCACTTTAACCTATAACTACGAAGAAATCAAAACTATTAGATACAGTAAACAATACAAAACACGTAGTAAAAACGCGACAGATCAAGATTCACTAAAAAAATTTGATCAGTTTGATCGTATTTTCAATTTATAAGAGATTTAAAACTGTAATTTAATTGCCTTTTCTCACTGCGCGTGCACTTTAGTAACAACAGCTGGGTTGCACCGCTGTTTTCGCGAACGTGGCGCCACCTAGGGAAATTTCTGGTACGCAACTTATATGGTCACTGTTTTTCTAATACAAAGTAATCAAAAGAACGGTTATTTTTAAACTTTTGAAAAATGTGTTGTTTCCAAAAAAGTGGTCGTTTGGACCATAGTGCACCCGTCGTGTGCGATAAATTGTTACGAAAAATGAATTTAAATGAAAGCTGAACGGACGAGCGACAGCCACAGGAGCAGCAGCAGCAACAACAGCAGCAAAAACAGCAGCAACAAAGGCATCAAAATCAATGGCCATGGCTGACTGTAAAGACAGACAAGCTTCTGCTTTGGCTTCGACCTGCCTTCCTCCCAGTGCCAGCATTTTCCATTTTCCTTTATCCATTTTCCGAGAGCTGAAAACGCCAGTCAATCAATTTGAGTGTTGTCCCGAGCATCTGCAGCAGCAACAAGTGGAAATGTATTGGCGCGTTAAAAGCGGATGTCAATGCGTGTCGAAGATGGAGGAGCAGCCAGTCAGCCAGTGAGCCAGGAGGCAGTCAGTCATCCCGTTTGCCAGCTATTGGGCAGGGCAGGGCAGGGCACGGGCAAGGGCACGGGCTCGGGCAGGGATGTACGAGTCAAAGGCGCCCGCCACTTCCGCTGTCGAACAATTTACTTTTGGCCGGTAATAAATTGAAAATTTGCCTGGGCTTTGATCTCTCCGCTTTTTGGCAATGCGGAAATTGGTTTGTGGCATTGCGTATACCCGGGTATACCCGGCCGACTGCACAGCTCTCCCGCGCTCTCTGCAGCTATCCCGCGGCACTACAAAAGCGATTTTTAAGTGTTGTAAAACGCAGCATAAATGTGATTAACCTTTCAAGGTACCAAAAGGTACCGAGGTACGACGTACGAGGAACGAGAATTCCCATGCAAAGTCAAAGGGTGGCAAAAGACTCACCGCAATGGCATCACTGTCTGCTCGGGAAATATGTCCAGAAAGTTTGTCTCGCAATCGTTCGGTTTGCTCAGCTTAAAGTCCAAAAATTTGAGGAAAATCTGCGCAAAAGGAAGAGAAAGAGGAGGAGGAGGAGGAAATTGAAATGAAAGTTTCAAGTAAAAATGTTTTGAATTGACATTGAATCTTCTCCCCCTCACCTTCCAGTTCTCCTTGACCTGGATGCGCCAAATGCAGTCGAGGGCTATCTTGTTGCGGATGACCTGCTCCCGTATATCCGGCGGCACATCCGTAGAGTTGATGAAGCCCTGGTAGCCAGACTTCTCGATGGTGCAGTTGAGGTCGGTGCTGGGTGCCTCGCGGTTCCGATCGAGGTACTCGTACACAGCACTGAAGCCGGTGTACTCGATGGTCTCGTCCGAGTGAAAATGCAGCCACAGATAGCGCTCCTTGGAGGTGATTTCCGGTGGGAAATCGGTGCCACAGTACTTGCCAATCAGTGTAGAGAAGCCGTACTGACCGTCGCGTATCTGCAAGAATTCAGATTTAGATCTTTGGGGACTGTGTCTGCGTCTACGTTTCAGTACGCAATAAGCCAGCCAGCCAGCATGGCAAATGGCACATGACACATGGCAAATAGTTTGTCATGGCCTAAGCCGCTTTGGCAATTGGCAGGAGCTGCGAGCGTGGGATTTGACTTGGACTTGGACTGGCACTGAAACTGCGACTGCGACTGAGACTCTGGCTGCTTGTTGGTTATGTAATGGTAGAATGCATTCAAATCAGGCTTACGACTTGCCGGCAAAGACAACATTCAATTAAAAGTTCAAATTTTAAGGTTACGGGCCCCGGCATAAAAAGGCCAGTGATCTAAGCAGTTGCAAAAAACGGGCAATAACAAGGAAGAGTCGTAAAAGAAACAAATCGAAAACTTTGCCACGCCATGCCAAAGCCCTGCAACTAAGCAAGTTTTTCGTTTCATACTCCGTTCTTGTTTCTTTTTTTGTTTCTTGTTATTTTCTTTGCTGTTTTTTGTTTTGTATCTCGCTTTATTTTTTGCCTGTGTGTGTGTGTGTGTTTTGAGCTTGCAACAAAGTTTTGCGTTTTTTTTATGCACTGACGCTGACCCTTTCGTAGCAGCCCGTCTCTGTCTTTGTCCGCCTGTTGCCAGCCAGATACTCTTAGCAGCTACCATCCACATCAACCAGTTGCCGTTGCTATTACTTACTTCGAGAAAATCAAATTTGCACTCCTCTTTGGCCTCGATATTAAACGAGTTGCGAAAGTCCAGGCGTATGATTTGTCCCTTCGGCGCTGTAATTAGATCCAGGCATCAAGCAGAGCGTAGTGTAGAGCGGGGAAGAGAAAGAAGATGGCACAAAAGGCAACACGTTAGTCGACAAATATAAATTTCATGATCTAATCACCACTTCAAGGCATTCCATACCCAACCCCGACGCCAAGCTTACTCAAAGTTAAATGCCTCAGAGCTGAGCAACTGATTAACAACAGCTCAGCGCCAGCTCAAGTTCTGTTTCTGCTGATGAAGGACTGGCATAGGGATGGATGACAGGTTCGGTGGAGCGTGGCTTGGACTTGGACTTGGAGTTGGAACCGGTAAGAGTGTGCCAGAGAGAGAGAAAACAGACAGGAGCAAAGATGGAATGCACTGCGAGCCTGGCGGGAGATTCCCGAGAGACACACAGGACATAGGACAAGGGACACGGGCCACAGGACTCGACTTTTTCATTCATTCACTTAATTAAGAAGTGTGGTTCCTGTTTTTGTTCCGCCCCGGGCGCTCTTCTCTCTTGGTTATTACTTTATGATTGCTTTCACGACACGTTCCTTTCTCTTAATAAAATAATACAAATTCCCACAACTAAAAAAAAAACATATAAACTTTGCTCAACGCACCAACCCCCTCCTAGTCTTTGGAATACTCTTAGACTCTCCACTAAACAACGAAAATTGTTTACAAAAAATGGCACACAATTTCTAAAACTAAATCGAAACTATAATAAGCCTGCGATGAGATACATCCATCTAATGGGCTTTCTTCTTTTCCTTTTGAAGCTGCAAAAGACTAGACCCAATCATGGACTCGTATCCGGTCGTATCTATGGCCAAAATGAAAGCATCTGGGGACTCATTTAGTGGGCTGCATGAAAAGAAGAGGGCATGAAGATGCCACACCCACAAATACAGCCACATCCACACCCAGATTCATTCATTCAATTCATTCACACTCACATACATTGCCGACCCACATACATATTCAGTTAACGAATCCTTGGCATGAATCAATGGCAACGGCAATGGCTCGGCCTCTGCCTCTGCCTCTACCTTGGCCTCTGCCTCTGATTCTGCCACTGGAGCTGGCATTTGAAAATACATTTTCTCCTGTCCCCCGATTCCGATCCGCTCCTTTGTGTTGGCTGTGAAATGGAACCTTTGTGGCCAATGTGGCATAACAACACACACACACACAGTCCCCAGCTCGTATATACAGAAGCAATTGCCAAGGCGTTAACACCCACACAAGCACACAATATATAATGGAGATGGACAAGTAATGAAAGTTGGAATCGCAAAGAGAGAGAGAGCCAAAGGCTGAGGCTGAGCCAAACAAATGCCAAAGTGAGTGAGGTTCGAATGGGAATAGAATTTCGCATTGATTGGCCTTGAAAAAAAAGAAGGAACAAATTTAAGTCCCTCAGTGGGGTAAGGGCTGTGGGCTGGTGGTTGGGGTTTTAGCTGCATTAGAATTATCAAATAACAAAGCCCAGCGGGCGGGGTGGGTGAATCGCAGTGAAGTGAGCAAAATGTTTGAAATGCATTTGCAGTTTCATTCGACGAAATGAAACCCAATTACAAGGCAGAGCAGACCAATTGATGGTTAGCCCCGAAAAGAGGAGACGAGAAAAGAAAAAAGAAAAGAAAAGGCAGGCCATGGATTAGGATTGGAAAATGCATTCATAATTACAGGCAATCGGATGGGGTGGGTGCTGGGTGTGGGGAGTTACTAGCTTCTAGGGGGAAATTCGTGACAATTGATTTGCAAATTTTGGATATTTCAACGGCTACTCTCCTCAATGGTCATCCTTTGGCAAGGGCTCCACAAGTAGATTGCTTTTCTGAGGGACTTCCACTGTCTGGCAAAGGATTTGAAAGGTATTGGCGTAGAGGGAACTCTACTCGTACACGTTCTCGTCTTTTCTGAGAAGAGGACTATGAAAAATTTGCCTGTGTGGTAGGCTGAATAGCTGGCTCTCCCCTGGCCAGATCCCACATATTTCCTTTGGCTCACATTCAGGTAGATTGCTTTTCAACCCACACCGTTGAGGGTTCAGGTTTCAGGTCCAGCTGAGACTTTCTGCCATTGTACACAGTGACAGATTTTCTGTGGAAATTAATTAACAAATTTTGGATACCAGAAATGAGAATTCACTGCTATGGGTGGGTATATGTGTGTACTTTCATTCATATACATACCTACAGGGATTGATTGGATGCTGGTGGGGCTTGGTGATTGGTTTGCATTTGAGGCATTGTCGATAGGGCTGGTTCTTATAGGGTTTCAAGAAGGTAACAAAGACACACAGTTCCCTGTGGCAATGCCAGACAATTCATTAATAAATTTAGAATTTTTCACTGGTTTGCAGGGCATAGAATATTCATATATTTTATTCATTTTGATTTGCCAGAAGGTATTCTGATTTTCAATGCAATATTCTTATCTAATTTTTGAAATAGAAAAGACACCATGGACACGGTTTTGCTTGAAAATCCTTTGCCTTTGCTTTTGCCATGGTTGGATTGTATCTCTCTCATTTGGTTGTTTTTCTTTGCCTGCTTAGTTCCACATTAACATGGTCTTGCCTAAAATTCACTCACACTCTCAACCCACCCACTCACACAGCCACACATTGATATGCAAATAAGCAGCTGTCTCCGGCTTTGCCTTCGCCTCCGTCTGCTCTACTCCCTGAATACAACCCTCAGTAGCACCCCCCCAGCTAATGCTGAACAAACACATACTTAGGGTGATGGAGGGGATGGATACATACACACATATGTATGCTGAAATATTTGTAGATAGACTCCGAGATACTGAGACCGCTGATGCGTGCTTATGGAAAGTCAATCATTCGCTTTCAGGTTTTATCTGTCAGCTCTTGACTTTTGCAGTGACATTATTTTGTCTTAACTGACAAATGATTTGGCCTCTAACCGACTTTAGATAAGCATTGGAGTTGACTTGATTCGAGCTGAGGATGAGGCTGAGGCTGGAGCTAGAGATGGAGCTGAGGAGGAGGCAGTGAAGCGAATGCAGCTCAAATATGATGACTGCTGGGCACAATCCCCCATTGACAATCCCCCCATCGAGGGATTGAATTGTGCTGCAAGGGCCAAGAGGAGATGGTATATGGGAGAAGGGATAGGGGAGGGAGGGTGAACGAACACGCCAACGCTTTTAAATGGGACACACAAACCGGTCCCTGCCACTGGAATCTTTGTGGAGCATCTTACGCATCAGCGCCGTCTAATGCTGCCGCTCCAATGGGTTTCCCCTCTCCCAACTCCCATCTCCCATACCCAGTTGCTCTCTGAATGACTCACTGACTGACTGACAGACTGGCATCTGGTAATGTCAACAGCCAACAGACTTGGCCAAAAGACTTTGCAATTATTTGCAGTAGCTTGGCTCTGCTCGTCCTCGTCCTCGTCGGCAAGTGCTTGCCATATAAACTTTTACGAGGCCTGCACTCCTCCACTCCACTCCACGCTGCACGCTCGTACGCCACAGGAAGTTGACTGCGAATTGGCTGCCATCAAAGCTCCTATTTGTCTTTGTATCTGTGGCATAAGGCGTCAGCTACAGCAACAGATACAGCTCCAGATACAGATACAGCTACAATATACGGGGCTGCTTGTTAATTGCTTAGCCGCAGATAATCCACCGAATGGGTTGGCCGCTGCTGCTGCTGCATCAATGAATGGATGAAGCATGAATACTCCAACCTCCATCCTGTATAATACAACCTGCAATTACTTGGCTCGAGCATGACCGGCCAAGTGTCTGTGACACTCAAATAATTTCCATATAAATCGCAGCTCTAATCTCTAATCTCTTTGGTCCGTATGATTCGGACGGATTGAGTGCCGTAACTCGACATTCGTAATTCGTATGAATAAAAATGTACTTGCTGAATGATGTAACGAACCATGGGAACCATGGATCGCTATATTCCTTAGGCTATACTATCTACACCTTAATATAAGAAGCACCGTATATTTAGAATAATTCCCTGCCAAGAAGAGTTGGAAGAACCCTCGTTGCACTTCCCGTATCACGTGTCGCACAATCGACAGTTCAATACGTTTTTGCAAACAGAAAAATTAAAGCACCTCACCCATTGCGTTGTTTCGCAATGAGGCAAGTAGGCCAATTCTCGGTCTTCCCACTCTTAAGATATTTCACAATCGCCAGCGTCAGTTGACCTGCATAAGAAATATCATGGCATGATTGCACAAGAAGGCAAGCCAGCATAAAATGCTCGCCGCAATTCCCAAAAAAAACAATAACCCATATTCACCATACGATTTCCGGAGTGCAGACGCCACAGAAATCACTCCTAAACCCACTGACCCATCTTTATGGAAGTGGTACACCATGTTCTACTAAGTAAGCATAAAATTGCAACATACGACCAAAGCAGAAATCAATCAAAACCCACTGGACCCACCTTTATGGAAGTGGTACAATATCTTTTACCGATTAAGCATAAAATAAGTAACACCCGATCGTTTAACAAACAAGCGGAAATCAATGTAAAAAGTCGCTGACGCCGGAATCTGACGTACGATGTTACCCGCCGGCGAATGACATAAAAAGCGCAAGAATCACCGAAGAAAGGGCAGTACATCAGCCAGAATCCCAGAGACAATACCTGGGCAATTCACCAGATACCACACTCGGCAGTACACCAGCCAGCAAGTCTAAGCGCACACCTGGCAGCTTTACCCCGGTCAGCAAAAACACAAGCCACCGCGATAATCCAAGAAAACTTACACTAACAAATCCACCAAGGTCATATATAAAAGCCATTTAATAAAGAAAGAAATATTACAGACAAAACCAAAACAACAAGCTTTGAGTCATTCTTGATAGTAAGAATTATACGATTTCTTCAGCACACCTTACTCTCACAATTCAAAGGCGAGTCCGGAACTTTAAAGTCCTTACCAAATACAAATTCCTTGTAAACGGACCCTGGACAGGACTGATGCATATCCCAGCCTGAAATAGGATCTCACAATGAACATTCGAATAACCAGGCTATGCATCTTGATTGCCATGAATTATTCGGTTATTCTGTACGGCTGTATGGGGTTCTGTTTTGCGTTTGTTTCGGCTCGACTTCATTTGGATTTTGAAGTCAGTCAATGGGTAATTCCTCAGCTGGTTAATCCAGGTGTAGTCGATTGATAATACTTTTATAATTATTTGACATTATTTGGCACTCGTTTGATTGTTAATAATTTGTTGAAAATTCATTCGTTGATTCAGAATCCACAGCCTTAATAAATCCCAATTTCACCCTCTTCACTCACCTGTTAACACTCGCGTGCAGTTGATGTTCTTCGGATACAGATTGGGATACTCGGGACTGTACAGCTCGTTCTTGGTGGCATCGCCTTCGACAAAGAGCCGGCAGCGGTCCACCTGGTCCTCCTCCGCCTGCCGCTCGTTGCGACCTGCACGCGGTGGCCGGGAAATGGTCAGTGCATGCGGCTCCTCCAGAAGCAACTCATCCTCCTGTATGTAGGTAGAATGACTGTTGTTCCCGATGGCAAATGCATTGGCTGCTGTGGCATTGTGTTGGTGGTGGCTCAATGATTGGATAGCCACCCAATCCGAGCGATTTGTCACTGCCCCACTGCCCGCAGCTGCTGAAAGGCAATGGAAAAACGAAATGGAGTTCACCTGAGTACCAATAGAGTACGAGTACGATTAAATGCAGTTTCGGTAGTAAAAGTGAAATATATACATACATACATATACAAATGTACATTTGTACTTATATATTGTATTTTCAGTCATTTTTGCGGGCGATGGGGTGTTGTTGGTGGGATGGTGGGACGGGGTAGCATTACATTTTATTATGATAATAATAATTATGGGCATTACAATTTATGCGGTGAGCGCGTTTCCTTTTTTAATATTGCGCATAACTTTTGCCAGAGACACAGCAAAAGTGAAACTAAAAAGAGGTAAAAAGTAAAGTAAGGTACAACAGCAACAGCCCCCATATACATCGTGAATAAAGGTGGATGTATGTACATACATACATACATATGTTCGGTTTGGTACGAATACTTTGTTAACTTTCGCATAACGGAACACCACACCGCACGGCATGCCACGCAAAGCAACGCCAAAAAGTAGGCAATGCAAATTTGTATTAAAGCTTCAACTTGCCCTCTCACTTCCTTTGAGTGCCAATCCATTCACCCCACTCTCTCTCACTCACTCTTTGAACAACGTTGCCAGGAAACTGTAACTGTAAGTGTAACTGTAACTGCAGCTGTAACTGTGACTGCGACTGTGACTGTAACAGTTACTGCATCTAAACAACAATCGTTAAGCCCATGCAAAGTAGCCCACACACGCACACACACACACACACACACAAAGAAGTAGCCTTACACACAGAAAAACATGCGGCTGAGAGAGTACGATTGTGTGTGTGTGCATAGGGCATTGGCATGATTGTAAGCTAAAGGCAACGACAACTACAACTACAGCTAGAACCAAGCAAGACCAACACGAAATTAGGAAAGCCAACGAAGCAGGGATGCTCTCTGGCATCCCAGGATCCCAGTTTGATTTGCTAAATTGAATCGAATGTGGGTAAAACAATCTCAATTGCCAACTAATTGCTGTAGGGCTTCTGTGGCAGAACACACCACAACAGAATTGGGCGAGAGAGGAGATTGAGAGGCGCCTTTGAGCTTACCGCAGCAGCTTGACATTCATTTGTGATGTAATTAATTGTTATTCATTAGCTAAAGGCAATTATTGAGTATGAGAAGGTGTGTGAAGTCTTGGAATTCTTTCTGTAAAGATTATTTCAGCATTATCTGCCATTGTAATAAATGCATAAATTATAAATATATTTAATTACTTTGCTCTCACTCGTGTGCTTTGATAACAATGTTAAATAATGCAAAGTGTTTTTATTTTGATTTATTTTTTCATTGGTCTTTCATTTAGCCCATCATTAAGCCAATCGTTTGCTGCTAGTTCATTATTCATTTTGGTATTCATTCGGTACAGTTGTGTACCATTTCCAGCGATCGTTGAGTAACATTCGAGTTGAGTTTATGGGTCATAGAGTATTGCAGAAACAGACGACACTAGTCGTTGACACTAACACTAATACAGTCACACTCTCTGTACACACACAGGCACACACAGGCACACACAGGCATGAATACAGCATACCCCCATGGGCACATGTAAAGTGTTTGCCTCACATTAAATGGCTGCTAGTGCCTAATGATGTAGAAACAAATTTAATAAACATATTAAGTGTTGATGTTTTTGTAATCGCACAGGGCAGTGCCAGATGTTACTCCACTTCTGCTTACGCTTCTGCTTCTGCTTCCATCTCTATCTCTGCCTCTCTTTTTCACCCCTCTTCTGCTTTTTTCAAACACACTCTCACACACATCTCTGTGGCATCCATTTTGTAGTTAGTCAAAAGCTGCTTATTTCCGTTCTGGTTCTGGTTGTGTTTCTGCCTCTGTTCCCATTCCCGTTCCCCTTCGCGTTCCTGTTCCTGCTGCTGGCTGCTGCTGCTGTTTCTGTTTCTCTTGCCATGTTTCCTGCTTGATACTTTAGTGGTTGTCCTCTGTGCAGCGTTCGTTTATTCAACTATTTGCCACATCAATTAAACGCGAATGAACATTAAAATTAATTTAAATAAGAATATTTCAAAATGGATTTGGTACGTATCTAATGAACCGTGAAAGCTTTGCCCAAACTGTACGTACTTAATCTTTCTAATTAAAATTGCAATAATTTATGGGGTTTGCTGCACAAATTGTCGTCGTACATTTTTGGGGTTTTGTATTTAATGGCATTTTGTGCAATGCATTGCATTGAATTATTGCCATAATTGGGCTTAGACAGTTGCAGTTACAGTTGCAACTTTGCCACTTGAGTCTTACAGTTTCATTTAGATCATCATTTAATTGTGGAAATTTCCGTTTAGCATTGAAAACACACAATTGTCACACACTTAATATAGTACATAGCCCATTATTATAGCTACAGACTTACAGAGCAACGAAATTCCGAGTTGGAGTTACCTTGAGCTACGTTAAAGAGTTGCCTTCTGATAAAATGTTTTTGCTCAATTTATTTGGGATTTGGTTCACTTGTTTTGTTCATGGGAAATATTAGCAGATTTGATCTTAAAGGGCAAAAAAATTCTTTGTCAGAGATGCTAACCCTCAGCTCAGGCCTTAGAGTTGCATTTGGATACAAATTTGTTGGGGTTGCTGCTCTGCTCTTGGTTTCGCCCTCCCACTGTCTTGTGCCGATTTCAGTGGTGCCGTTTGTAAGCCACAAGTCAAACTTTCAAACAGAAGTTCTCCTGCAAGCCCTTCTGTTTCTCTCTCATATTTTCCCTCTCGTGTCTTGTTGTTTTTTCTCTCTCTCTATATTGCATGCCTGGCATCCAAGTCATTGAAGCTCAGGCTGGGCCTTCGACTCTATCGCGTTGTTCATTTGTATTCATATTTGCATTTGTATAGTGTCGGTGCATCTGTCAGAGTGTGTGTGTGTGTATATAAAGTATATTTTGCCACGCCCTCTATCCACACACAGCTCCTCCATCTATCCCCTTCCCACCCTCCTGCCATACTAGCGGGCCTTGAGCACATTCCTCGCTGTCGTCTCCTCGTATGTATTTTATTCGTCGACGCAGTTATTTGCTTTAATACACTCAATAGACTTAACACATTTTCAGCGCCCCCATCTACCCCCCATTCAACACCCTACCCCCTCCCACCACCAGCCAACTCCAGCGCCCAGACTCTGTGTGTGTTTTGTAGTTTTGCAGCATTTTGCATTTTACTTGCTCTGCCAGAGACACCGGAACCCTCCACCAAAGAAGAGGAGCGCGATGAGGCGAAGAAGCTGGTAAAAATAAAAAATATATCATTCCAGCGAAAGACTGTGAATGAGTCCGGCACAGTGGTTGCCAATGACTGAAAATTAAGTCTTTAAATAATGTTTATAATTGACAGTCAAACATTCAAAAACATTCGAGACATTTCATAACAAATCATACTTATTTTTTTGACCAGTAGTGTATGTATACATATGTACCTACATACATACATATATATTTATACGATATATACAATATATTTAAAGCAATATAAATTATTAGCTAAAAATAGCATTAATATGCCGAAAACAAATTGGTATTACATCAATTAATTGATATATATTTTGTCTTTATTTGTGTCAATATTTGTAAAGCCTGGTCTGATGATCTTAGCTGGAAATAATAGCCTTACAAATCAAAATTCTGTATATCCCAATTCATTTAATATGGAAATAGGCATCACAATTTTATTTCCATTAGCTTTTAATATTTTCATATTTGTTTAATGCTGGAGAACGCAACTAAAAGCAATAATTAAATTTTTAATTTTCTTTGGTTTCCCACCACTGTGCGCCTTCGGGCATAATTGCAACTGTGACTGTGATTGTGACTTTGTCTGTGACTGTGCATATTTATAGTTTTGTATTGTCTGCCAGCAAGCCGAGAAATGGCTAAAACTGCCAGAGCAGGCCCTTTGAAAGAAGGCCGAAACAGCACTGCGAGAGTGCGGGTGAAGCAGAGGGAGGGAGACTGCATTCGCAGCAAAATGTAACTAAGTATATAATAATTTACAGTTTGCATTAAAATTGTCGTCTGGCAACTGGGGCTGCTCTCCTTTTGGGGGCTGCCTTCACAAAGCACATAATTTCCTCATGATTTACTAATTGCTGGGAGCCGACTGCCGCTTGTTGCACGCAGAAGCCGCCCCGCTGCAACTTTGACAATTACAAAAGTCTATTGAATAAATTAAATTTTTATGGAGAGGACTGAGGGCTGAGGGCTGCCAGCAAAGCATCTTCGAAAACTCGGTTCCGAAATCATTGCGAACATGTATTAATCTTTTATCCCGCAGGATATTAACTTTGAAATTGGGTAAATATGCCAATCCATAATTGAGTGGGCAAACAGTCAAACATTGATTTCCCCTTACTTGCGGGACACTCACTTCCATTGCGAGCAATCAGCAAATTTCTTCGAAGCTCCAACTGGCAAATGTTCGTAGTACAAACTCGCAGAGTAAATTAGAACAGTCTAAAATTCAAAAGAAGTTTTAATTCAATGGAGTCGATGGCAAGCCAAGCTGTAGCAATGTTTCCATTTGATATTTGAATTTCAAATCTTTGGATTTGGCTCAATTTCCTTTGCATTCAAGTTGCAAAACCAATCGTTCCAATTTTCTATTCCTTGTTTCTTCCTATGTACCTGTAAGTACATCGCCCAATATGTAAATTACAGAATCTAGTACAGGTTTTTAGTGGACAAATCAAATTCAAATTTGTTTCTTGTTTATGCAGAAAAAAGGCTTAAGCGAGTAATTTTGGACACGTATTTGTTCTCCATTAGTAACGAGGGGCCCTCGCTGACATCTGCCAAAGATCTCGACATTGCGGATGGGCGCAGAAAATCCACAGAGCCCGAGGAATGTCAGCGGTAGACTGTGAAATGAGAGCCGACATTCCAAATTCCTCTCTGATCCAGTTCTCCCAGTGAAAGCTGTACTTGTGTTTCACTAGTATTTTGTACTTTCCGTACGTGCTACAACACATGTCGACATTTGAGGTGTCCGATCAGAGGCCAGAGAAATACGTGCAAAGAGACACTGAAACCCAGCCGAACTTGAGGCAAACTCAGGAACCAACGATTGTTCAACATGTCTTCGTGCTCCACATCGATGTCCGAACAGGTGGTAGACGAGATCCTGGTAAAGGCGACGGAATCGCTAGAATCGTCGCAGATGAAGAACCGCAAAGTGTACATCATGCGACATGGGGAGCGCGTGGACTTTACATTCGGAACTTGGATACCCTACTGCTTCGATGGGCTTGGCAATTACATGAGGAAGGACCTCAATATGCCGAAGACCCTGCCACGTCGCAAGAACAACCCCCGGGGCTGGCAGAACGACTCACCACTGACCAAGGTGGGTGTCTTCCAGGCAAACCTCATCGGCCAGGCTCTGCTGGAGGCTCGTTCAGGTCGATCATGTATTCTGCTCGCCCTCGTACCGCTGCATCCAGAGCTGCAGCAGTGCCCTTGCGGGCCTCCAGCAGTGCGGACAGCACAAGATCAAGCTGGAGCCGGGCCTGTTTGAGTGGATGGGCTGGTACCCCAGCGGCCTTCCCGATTGGCTGACCAAAAACGAACTGATTGAGGCCAACTACAAAATCGACTTGGAGTACGAGCCCGTTCACCCCTCGGAGGTGCTGACTGCCAGCCTCAAGGAGTCCACTGAGCAGTTTTACACCCGCAATCACGACCTTCTTTTACAGCTTCTGAAGCGCACAAGTGTGTACCAAGCCCCCCATACATATGTATGATGCCTCTTTTTGTATCGAATTTCGTTTGAATTTTCTTTCAGCTGGCAATATCCTTGTGGTGGCCCATGCCACGACACTGGACACTTGCTCCCGCCAGCTGACTGGCGGGGCGCCACGGAGCAGCGACGAGTTGCGTCAGATGATGCACAAGATCCCCTACTGCAGCCTCGCCACCGTGGAGATGGTGAATGGCGTCTGGAAGCTGGTGGATCCCGAGTGCCTTCCGGTGACGCACTCGAAGAATCGCCGATTCGAGTGGAAGGCCCTGGCTACCACCTAGTGCCAGATTGATCGAGAAAGCACACGCACCAGAACACGTTAATGCTTTTGTTTAGCCAACATTTTAGTCCGACATTTTTGTATGCTCTTTCCGCTCGGACATTGGAAGGTGTAACAAAATTGTTTTGCAGCTGCCACTGCTTTTGGTGCGATACAATAATCCATGCTCTGCCATTGGCCAGTTGAGGGGATATGCAAAAATATATCTGGGAAAATATATTTACACATACTACGAGAAATATTCCCTACATTTGTTAATTGAATTGAAAAATAATAAATTTATAAGGCACGGGTCGATCTGCTGCGATTCTCCTCTTGATGCTGTCTGCTGTTCCTCTTCTTCCCTGCTGCTGTTATTGGTTCTGTTAATACTGTTATGATGTTATGTGCTTAGCTGTTTCTCTGCTGTTAATCTGCTGTTAGCCTCGTTCTTCTCGCTATTGCTGCTACTGCTGTAGCTGCCAGCATACATATGTACATATGTATGCCACACATACATATTTTTATATTTAGTAAATATTATTTACACAATTTTCATTCATCTGGAAACATTCGGAGACTCGTAACTAGAATAAATTAAGTGATCACTAAAAATATACTTTTTATTTACATATACTCGTATTTCTTATAAATCTTTCTTTAATTTTTGTATTCAAGCAAACGTCAGTAGAAATGGCAAAAGTTAAAAATTATAAAAAGAAGAAATAATTTCCTGATCTCGCAGTGATAGCCGAGGCTTTGGAAAGAGTCAAAGTGCAGACAGAACTGGGACCAGGAGATCTCCTTCGTCCAGTAACCGTGTTCCCGCCCCGCCCATCTGCCAAGCCCATTAAGCGCGGTAATCTGGGCAGGATAGGTGAAATTGCAGTCAACTATTGTGAAGGATGTGAATATGCATAGTATACCGGCGGTTGCATACCACTATGATGTCAAATTCATACCGGAACTTCCCAAGAAATTCTGCATGGAAGCCTTTGAGAATCATCGAGTTGCCGCATATTCCGGCAATGCTGTGGCGGCCTTCGATGGACGTGCCTCGTACTGCTCTGTGGAGAAGCTCTACTGCTGATTCCAGGGCGAGCAAGTGAGTGCATTCGATAGCTATGGCCGTGAGCTCAAGTACTTGGCGGAGATTATGGCGACGGCGGGCCCAGAGACCGACTTGAACTCACCTCGCACCATATGCAGGATAGGATCTGGGAAGTAGCCCATGCGAGCGCTGCAGTGTCTCTTTCAGAAATCCGAGCCGAGCAAGTCCCACGGCCTCGGCAATGGTGAAGAGATTTTGTTGGGCGTCGGTTTCAGGCGTTTGTGCTTGGCGATCGTCCATTTGTAAATGTGGACGTCACCCGCAAGTGCTTCCAACTTTCGATGCCCATAATCGAGTACTTGGAGTGCTAACAGCTGGGCCACTAAATCGCGCCCAAACAAATCTCGAGACCAAGCGATCCGAAATAGATTCCTACTTGAAAGGCATTTCCAAAGCCCATTAGCAGCCAGTTTCATATAAAAGTTTCACGAGGGTCTACAAAATGAATGCGCTGTTCAGTTTCCCGCCAGCAAACAGACATTCGTGGCGGATAAACTGAAGATGACCGCAGCGGAGTTCTTTGAATCTGGTGACCATAGTCACCTTTATCCGAACCTTTTGTGCTTGCACGTCGGACCGACACAGAAAACGATTGATCTGCCTGTTGGAGTGTGTCGCATTGAGGGATAGCAGTCGGTTAATGTGAGTCCTTGTAACTCTCCTGCTCCTGATTTTCTCTTACCCCATTTGGTTGCTCCGCAAGGAGCCTTGCAGTGCAAGGATTCCACGGTACAGTCAGCGGCCGTGATTAAGATTGCAGCCACATCCACAAATGCACGCAAGATCATGATAAGTGAAATCCATCTCTGATCGATGATCAAGTTTTTCTGTTTTATCAGCAATAAAACTTCGTTTCTTTGATGTCATTAAAGCATAAACAGAAATAATTCTTATGCCATAACAACCTACATTTTAATGTTCGAGCTTGTGTTCCTTGCCAGTTCATTTGCCGTGTATTAAATTGTTGATGTTACTGAGACGAGTTTTAAATTCGAACTGTTTTATTCTCAAAACTTATGGACTATATATAGGAAACTCTAACATAATTAAACTAAGACCAACGCTAAGAAAAGAACAAATGTGCGGCACTTGTTCCCACGATCATCCTTGATAGTGACAAGTGTGTGTGACTGTGCGAGAAGTGTGTCGACAGATTCGGGTTCGACGCGACCCATGTAGATGACTTTATGGTCGAACCGATCCTAGATTTAGGTGTCCCTTTTCTCAAGTGGCCTCCTTCAAGTGGACTGTATTATTTATGGGGTGGCCTGTATCGTTCCTGTTCATGTTTATGAACATCTTGCCCGCGATCCGCAAGAGTTGAGATAGCTGCGGGTTTGTAGGCCTCCTTCAAGTGGACTGTATTTATGTGCGGCGTGAACTGCTGTCGGTTCTGTTCATGTCTATGAACATCTTGCCCGCTGTACGCCAGAATTGTGATAATTGCACCGTGCTTGGTGCTAGATCCTGTTCATTATTATGAACACGAATAATATTATTTATGCATCTAGACCTTTAAAAACATGCTCTATCAATTTGGATGGGGCAAGTCGAGCCTTTGAAGAGACAAATGAAACGATGCAAATTTATAGAAATGACTTCGATTCATTTAATTGCAAAAGCTCTCTGCCTGTCATTAAATATGGTATAGAACCCCATTTAAAAGAAACAAGAATATTCATACAACTATTTTTAATAAGGTACTAGACACAATAATAGTTCAACCAATGGAACGCTTTACGGGTTTGAGGGAGGTAAATAAAATATTTCAGTTTCTCACACCATAAGTTTTAGTGGATGTTGACCAAAAAACTTCGTTAGGTAACGCGTTTTAAAAAAATTTTCCGACATAATTGGCGCAAACTTTTTCCTACAATTTATATATATATTTATTTATGGCATATTCTTTCGGTATTAAAAAAGTCATGCACTATTAAGCAATTTAGCATTGAGAAAATATAAAGTGCTAGAATTCAGCCTAACAGAGGTATTTATTGTAATGTCACCACGAGTATTTCATACAGTTCCAGTTACATCTTCCCAATAGCAATAGCAATTGCTAATAGCAATAGAGAATAAAGCAGCATCTACTTTAGATTTAAGCGAAATTTAATTAAAATTTTTGCGAAAAGTATTGCAAGGAAGAGTTTGTAAAAATACCTAATAATTTTTGTTTAATGTACAATTCTTTGTTTGAGCCGGGGCCATTGGCTTATTAAGCTACGCCTTAGCCAAATATGCTCTTTCTTAAACACATACATACAAACATGCATATATGTATGTACCTGCTCCTCTAGAGTCAGAGTCATTGCTCACCAAAGAAAAGGTTGAGATTATACCCATTCTAATTACTGTTCGATGTTGTTTTATAAAATACTAGCTGTCCCGGCGAACTCTGTTCCGCCTTAAAAGCAGATTTTGGAATTTATAAATTTTTTTATTAGAAAATTTACAACAAAAATTAAATACCTACATTAATCATTGATTATTATACCCGTACTCAAAAAGAGTTAAGGGGTATACTGTATTTGTGGTAAAAGTCGATGTGTGTAACACAGAGAAGGAAAATTTTCCGACCCCATAAAGTATATATATTCTTGATCAGCATCAATAGCCGAGTCTCTGTCTGTCTGTCTGTCTGTCCGTCTGTCCGTCTGTCCGTCTGTCCGTCTGTCCGTCTGTCCGTCTTGATGAGCGCCTCGTTCTCAGAGACTATAGAAGCTAGAG
The DNA here is from genome assembly GCA_035043285.1 of Drosophila subsilvestris. NCBI lineage: Eukaryota > Metazoa > Arthropoda > Insecta > Diptera > Drosophilidae > Drosophila > Drosophila subsilvestris. The sequence goes on from JAWNNB010001732.1 coordinate 3,093,197, forward strand.
CAACGAAATTTTTTTTCCAGACTCATGTGATATCACACTGTTACAAGTGTATTTCAAAATTTCGCCCCGCCCCTTCCGCCTTCACAAAGGACGAAAATCTGTGGCATCCACAATTTTGAAGATACGAAAAAACTAAAAACGCAGTATCGTAGAGAATGACCATATCTATCAGATTGCCGAATCTGAACCAGATCGGATCATTATTATAGCCAGAATAAAGAAATTAATTTTCAGTTGCTTCCCCCACCTCCTCTGGCGCTGCTTACGCTATTCATTCTCTGTCTCGCTCGCACACACTCTGCCCTGTGCAATGCGCGAGCAACCCCTAGCGGAGGAGATGTAGAATCTAAATGGTAGATGTAGAATATTTGTTCTAGATGTATTATCTACATTTTACATGTAGATGTAGTTAACAAATGTAGCAAAAAAATTTAAAATGTAAAATTTAAAATTTTTTTTTAAATTTCAATCATAAGCTCATAAATTTATATACTGACTGAGTACGGGTATAAAAGTAGAGTCGCGTCCAGAAGCGACTCACACGTTCCTTCTCGTTGTAGTTAGAAATAATGTTTGGAAATACATTGTTGATAAGTTCGTCTTTTGATGAGACAGAATTAGAGAAATTATTTGGAAATAATATTAATCCGCTCGATTCATCGACAGGTACTTGACCATTACCGATAGTCAGCAATTGCTCCGAGAAATCTTCAGCAGATGTTTCATTAAGCAACTCTCATGTTTGTTGTTAGCTGCAGTTTCTTCACATAGTGCCATAGATTCGACGATTTGAGGCAAGCGTTTATTTCGTCGGCAGCCGTAGATCTTGGAATTACTGGCAGTGTTTGGCGGAAATCGCCAGACAGTAAAATCATTGCTCCTCCAAAATATCTCGAGTCATTGCGTAAATCTTTCAAAGTTCGGTTAAGTGCTTCTAATGCACGTTTATGCGCCATTGTGCATTCGTCCCAGATGATGATTTTCGACGCCGATAAAACTTTGGCCATTGCTGAGTGTTTTGCAATATTACTCGTTGGTTCTTCAATAGTTTGAAGATTTAACGTTAATTTTAATGCTGAATGAGCCGTACGGAATCCTTCTATGTTGCTGCTATTCCAGAAGAAGCAACTGCAACCGCTATGTTGGATATCGCACGAACAGTGGCTAAAACTACTGGCATGAGGAATGTCTTACCAGTTCCACCAGGGGACTCTAGGAAATATAAACCACCATTTTCATCATAGATTGTTTTCATTAAAATATCATAAACGTCCTTTTGTTGGGAATTCAACAGGGGTACATTCGTTTGAACTACTAAATCTAATTCAAGGTGATCATATTTACGTTCCCATTCCAATTTCGACCAATATTAGCTGCTTTGAAAAAACTTAACAAAAAAAATAGACGTACTCCTCAGAACGTAGTTTGGCTTTGTTCAACCTAATGAAAGTCAAACATTTCATTTCTATTTTGACATATGTACATATCGACGCAATATCATTGAGAAGCACGAAGTCGAGCCATACTAACGCGTCGCTGTTCATTCTTTTCATTTGCAGTATTTCGTATCCTTCTTGCATTACGGCTTTGTCGGGAAAGATTCGATCGTCTTGGTCTTGTCATTGTTAATTAAACTTCACTTCAATTCACCTAAAAATTTATTTCAGAACTCAAATTTTCAATCATTCATTCATAGACAAAATTACTTAGCTGTTTGAGATGCGTTTTTTTATTCCAAGTCTTATGCGTTTTTGTTATACCGCGTTTTATAATTCACTTCACTTTTTTAATATTGATTTCTAACAAAAATTGAATTGATTCTGATGTGATTATTTTTTGTTACACCACGGTTTTTAGTGACTGACGTTTACAGTATTCTATTCTGGTCTCCTGGCTCTAAGCTACCTATCCACCAATTTTCAGCCATTTCTGTACAGCCGTTCCTGAGTTATAAATAGTGTAACTAACACGACTTTCTTTTATATATATAGATTTGAATCTTTACTCTTCTGTTATATTTACAATGTACATAATGGAATTTTCATTTGTATTCTTTTCATTGTATTGTACGCACAGCTGTGGTCATTGAAGTAGTAGTGCCGCACCTCACCACTTTCAGGACTGTTTTTGAGACACTTTTAGTATTCCAAATTTAACATGCAATGGATAGACAGAAATGTAAGCAATATAAAACAAAAGAAATTGCCTTTGCATTCCATTTTCTTGTTTTTCATGATTTTAGACAACTACCCATGAAATCTGCTGTTCATAGAAACAGTAGTGTTTTTTTAGAAAATCGAAAAAAAACAACGAATCCTAATTTATAGCCTATGTTTCTAATTTTACATGTTTTTTTAGGTTTTATATCTAGTTTTCAATCAATTTTATTTTTATTACGGCCTTACACCGACCTGGAATGGGTCAATAAGGTCCTGACAACGCTTCAATAGAATTTGAGTCAATAAACCTCTGAAAACTTGCTAAAACTTGCTCTGGTTGACGGATTTGAAGTTGCTGCAATGTATTTGGCATTCTCCCATAAGTTTTCGATGAGATTGAGATCCAGGTACTGAGCTGGACATAGCAAAACGTCGATATTTTCAGATGAAACCCAATTCCTAGCGTGCTCTCCAAAGTGTTTCGGATCATTATCCTGTAGACAGATTTTGTTGAGATTCAATTTTCAACTCTTATATGAATGTATTAATGTATGTATTAATAAATATGCCTACATAAACTGTTTTGCTCAATACTCAAACGCCAGACTAGGCAGTATCACTTCATATCTTGGCCTCATAGGGCTCAGCCCAAAATGCCCAATGCTATTTTTTCATGATTTTGAGTGGCAATCGGATTTCTGTGAATGCCAAACATAATCTTTAGAGTCTATCTTATCATATAAGAACACTTTACTATCATCAGTAAGAGGATTTTTCGTTACTGTGACACAGGCCAGACCACATGCATTTTTTCTAACTTGAGTTCTGCGCCTATGTGCTTTATGACAAAAATCTTAGCTTTCTGGGAATTTTTTAAATTTAAATAATATGAAATCAACCGTCCACGAACTGTCACATCCCTGAAAGAACGATACAACATTCTCTTCATCATTTTTGAGGATATTGAAGGTATGGTCTTGCCTTCATCCATTGCCGACCATTCCATTAAAGATGAGGTTTTTGCATACCAATTCGATTTTCAGCCTACTTCTTATAGTTAATTGGGTTAAATACAATTAGATAAATCTTAGTTTATATATACCTCCTGCCTTTAGTTTTTAGTATAACTCTTAGGTCTCCTTTTAAGCTCCAAAATCAAAATTACCGCTATGTCCAAAACTTTCCTTCATCAAAATATTTAAAACTTGAAATAAACTTAGTGCTGGTGACTTTTTTAAATTAATTTGTTCTGTTTTTTTATTTTTGTTAAATATTTACTATTTCTATGAACAGCAGATTTGATGGGTATTTTTCTCAAGTCATGTAAAACATGAAGATGGAATGCAAATGCAAAAATATTTCTTTGGGGTTCTAATGCTTACATATTAAGTTTTCCAAAAAGGTATTACATGTTAAATTTGGAATACTGGAAGTGCCTCAAAAACAGTCGTGAAAGTTGTGAGGTGCGGCACTACTATTTCAATGACCACAGCTGTACATGAATTTATGTTTGTTTTCTTTCAGGATAAGTTCGTAAATTTGATAAAAAAAATTGGCACATCTAGGGAGATGATGCTGCGAAATAATACTCGATGCGAAGGGGATGGGAACATCACAAGCGTATTTTCATAAAATAGAGACCCAAAGATTCTGTGGCTGAATGGATTGTGCCAATGTGCCGTTGGCTTTGATGAATGTACATTACATATTTGTTCCATGGTAACTTGTGATGACTTGTCAGACTGTGGGCTTTATATCCTTTGAGTAGCGTTAAGTCTGGAAAACAAACTGTAGCCAGGAATCGAAATCAGAAACGAAGGGAGAATGGTTGGGTAATTATTGATGGCAGCGTTAATTAATACAGCGTATAAAATTAATAATGAATATTAAAGCACTTGCTTTTGCCTTTGGCAATGCCAGCAATTTTGAGATTCATTGTGAAAGAGTTTCCATTCGCTTTAAAGGGGGATTACGGCGACAGGATCCATGGCAACGCATGGGAATCACCCAAGTGGTTGTCGAGCAGCACAGTGTGGAGAAGGAGGAGGAGGGGGTGTACGTACAACCGGTGTTAGCGTCGAGCTTCTGTGTGAAATTCTGCATGCCACATTTTAGAATTTAGCAATCCCCCCCCCCCCCCCAGCAGCTACCAGCCAGAGCCAGCGCTTCGGATTCGAGAGGAATGTGCAAAATGTTACTACTTTTGGTTTTGGCATAGCTCGCAATTAACATTGCAAAATGCACCCTCAATGTAGCTGCAACAGGGAAAGATACAGAGACAGAGGGATGATTATTGCAATTTGTGAATGTGAATGGCCATTGAGAATGAATCCTAACAAATGTGATTGATGGATCGAATGAATGCAACTTCCACATTGTATCTATCTGTGGCCAGTCCCAAATATGTGCAACTGTCAAATACGCATGGCCCCGTGTCCCGTGCGGCGTGCTCCGTTCTTCTGCCACAATAATTTACAGAAACTTTTTGCATGCCATTAATTGTGAGCGGTAAGCAGAAAACATCAACAACGTATCGGATTGGTCCTGGAATGGGAATGGGAATAAATACGGGTATGAGGATAAATGAGGATAGGTGGAACGATGGCGTTACATGTGGGGTTGGCACTCCTCTCCACTCGTATAACAATAACTAAAGAAGAGCTTACAGACAGACAGACAAACAGAGAGACGCGCGATGTGAATTTTGGCCACACATGCACTATGCACCATGCACCTCCCCCCCCCTTCCCTTTATCACCCTGCCCTGTGCTGCTCTATGCTGCTCGTGTTGCCGGATTTCAATTTTGGGGTCTGGCACAGCACATAAATAAAATCAGTTTTATTATTTTCGTGCCACAAACAAACACACAGCCAAAAGATAAAGATACACACATAAAGAAATACAGAGATGGAGAGGGGATAAGGGAGGTGGCAAGCAAGTGTGCGACACATGCGCCCCCAGGAGCCGATGGTGACGGTGTTTTCCCAAATAGATGGGATACTGTCGAAGCAGAAGCCACAATGCAACCTGAAGTTGCAATTAGCAATAAAGCATGGCAGCACTGGCAACAAAAGATTCATGTCTCGTGCCCAAACAATTTATGTGTCATCCCGGACTTCCCGCAGCTCTCCACCGGATCACCTCCTGCGGGGAGTTAATAAAACTAATGCAGTGCAACGGGAACGAGGCACAGACGGGTGGGAGTGAAGCCGAAACCGAAACAGGAAAACGTAATCATCAATTATGCACTTACCTTTTAACCCTTCTTCTTACCCCGAAACACAGCCACCTGACGAGTAGTACCCTCACACACCCTCACCACCGCTTGGCTGACCATTCCGGTTGTCATTTTGCTCTATTAACAACATTTTCGGCTTGCTACATTTTTAATTGCGGGAAGGGAATGTACAAAACTTTTCGGACAAATATACAAATGATATGTTTGGAATGAAATGACGAATTTTAATTGTCCGAAAATGGTTTTAGCGCAATGTCAAAAAGTTTTTTTGCTCATCTGGATGGAAGTTTTGTGACATGAGCTAACCGGACATGCCAGACTGTTATTAATTATTTTCCAGACTGTTTTTTTTAACCTAAAACTTATCCACGTTTAATTTTATGCTCCATCCAAGGATTGCTCTGATCAGTTTTAGCTATTTGAATCTGACTTAACTCAACCTTATCTAAAATACAATATTTGTACATCTAAGTCAAATTTATCAGTGACTCTTCCAAACTTTTCCTTACCTTATCTTTACTGCAAGAAAATTTAAGTTTTTAAATAAACAACAGCTTTGCTGTGGATCTTTTCAAAAACAAAATAAAATTTATAAAAGAATTTCAATATACTCGCACTCGCACGTTATTTTTGTTTACGCCAGACAGATCGCAGCTCTAGGAGAAATTTATTGAAGAACATTATGCATAAAGAATCTACCTAAAATATTTGCATACAGCAACAGATATGCGCGACTATATATACATACATACTATATATACATGTATATATATATAGACCATATAAAAGTCGTTTAAAAATTTTGCAAATTTGATCGTTCTGGACCATTTTGTTCCATTTTTGTGAGTGCAATTTAACCTACATTTGTCTTTCATTGTTTGCCATCGACTTTTTACTTGAATTGCAAATTGAATTTTTTCCATTGATGGGTTGCATTTTCCACCCACAAGACGCTTTCCATGTCCAATTGGAAACGTCAAAATGTTGGTCAAATGCAAACAAAATATTTGTGCTCGCCCCCTTTCGGCATAATTCGGAGGGGAAATGTTCGGGGCCAATGGAGAAGCCGGAAGTCGGAGACAATACTCGTAAGTATGTCAAGCCAAACTAAATGACTGACTGACTGACATTCCATAGAATAATTTGCCGCTGTCGTCAGTACATCAAGCAGCTATGTATGTAGGTCTGGTACTGGGTAGTGGGTACTGTGTACTGAGGATGGTAATGGCGGGCAATGACAGCTGCAACAACAGAAAAGTGGCAAGTTGCTTCCGTTTCTGCGGCAAGAAAAAAATTCGAAATGGTTAAATTGAAATGAAATGCCTGACAATTGAATTGTGACAGGCAAATTAGAGCAAGGAACCCGCTGTGGCAGCAACTGGATACTGAATACTGGATGCCACCATCCCTAAAGTCCCTACCACCCTCTAGATGATCCATTAGCCTGCAACTGCAACTGGCGGATCGTTGCAAGCTGCAGAGACGGGACAACCTCAAGCCTTGACGTCATTTTAATTTTGAGTGAAAGCGCAAAGAGAAAGGGCAGAAAGAGATTTAAAATTAAATCAGCGTACGGCTATGGCAGATATGCCTCTTAGCCATCCCCGTCCACCTGTCCCCTGTCCACAGCCCACCTGGCCACCTGCCCCTCCATTTGCATGCCCATGGGGGACACAAGTGGCAGGGAAGTGGGGTAGGAAGAAAGAGCGCACGTCGAACCAGAAACGGAACTAAAAGAACGCAGTGCAAAAAGCTCTAACTATATAGCCAGAAAGAGACAGAGAGAGAGAGCTCTTTAACCGGGGCATGCTACCTCTACATGCAACCACTGCCACTGGGTGGCAGCACCCCATAGTAGTGCGTGCTTAGTGGGCGGAATGAAAACGCGAAATGAAAATCTGCAGGCAAACTGTCAATTTGCAGCGAAAATTTGATTAGGGTTGACTGCATTTTCACTCAGATCCGTGGGATCCGGGGCACGGGGAAGGGGTACGGGGACAGGACAGAAGACAGCGGAATGATGAGAGGAGAGATCCAGAGAACTGCCACCGGGAAATTGAGAATGCGAATGAAAAGCGCAGGCGAACAATGTACGGGAAATGTGAGTGTAAAAAAAATACTAAGAAAATAGTAAAGTAATATTCAAATAGAACTAAAATATTTACATTTAGTCGGTCCTGCCTTATTTCAACCCCCCAACCCCTTTCAATCTCTCCTGCCTAATTCAATCCAGAAACTGTGAAACAGCCTGGAAAGTTCAGGAAAAGCCCTTTCCCCATCCATTATGTCTCAATCTCTCTAATAACACTAGTAAACACGACAGTTTCGCTGTGGCCCAAAATGACTTTTTCTGATAGATTTCGGGATTTAAATTTGTTTCAAGAATTATGGTTTTTTATTATAGTTCAGTTTTTTTTTTAAGAATTTTTTAACATCTTAGGTTTTCAAGTTAAAATTTCATGAAAAAACACCGCAAAAATTATCAAATTTGATTTTGAAAGATTAATATCTTCCAGATGTTAAGCTGCAGCTACAAAGTTTCTGAGTCTGATATATAGCTGCATTTGTCATCTTTTCAGAACTGCAAAGATACATGCAACAAGATATAATATACTTAAGTTATGTGGAAAATAGTATTACTACCTCAGAAAAAAAACATGAAGATTTTAAAATATTCTTTTAAAAAAAACTAATCTATAAAAAAAACCATAATTTGTTAAAAAATCGTAAATCCGGAAATCTATCAGAAAAAGTCATTTTGGGACACAGCGGAAATGTCGTGTTGACTAGTGTAACAGACGCTTGGATTACCAGAACAGAAACATGAGGATGGAAGGAGGACAGGAGTGCAGCTGCACGGCCAATAAGGCTTCAAAAACTGAAACAAGACAACAAAACAATACCAATTATGGGCATAATATGAAGCTGAAGCAATACTCTGCCAATTAGTTTTGGTTTATCACAAATTATCTTTAATTCAATTTACATATCGTTTTGTTTTTCAAAATTATTTTCCCATTTTTACAGACATTCTGGAAAGTGTTTAATTGCTTTCAAAATGTATTTTGTTTTCCAGTTTAATAGAGTTTTTCTGGTGAGAATATGTTGATAGTTTATAGTTAATTAAATATGTATATAATATGCTATAGGAGGCTCATGCTCTAGTATTCATATGCATATGTCTGTACTCTTTCAATATAAGGAGGAAGTAAAAGACTAATAATAATAAAAAGCAGGAGAAAAAACAGAGCAGAACTTACATCGTAGCCAGCAAGAGGACAATAAGGTAGACAACAGAGTTTATGGCAGTATCCGATGGATCCTTCGTGAGCAGGAGGAGTAGACAGTGAGGAAGGAATAGAGCGGATTAGAGGGTATTGGAGGGGAGAGGCTTTGTTCCCTAACTTAGATTAAAAGTGATAGCCAGACAGCGCTCGCAGCAGCGCCACCAATTGAGAAAGCAATCGCAGTATAGGAGAAAATCTCACAGGTTTCAGGAAAGTAAAAGAATTGTTGGGCACGGGGAGGGAAGAGAAAATAAAAACACACACAAAACAACAAATTTATAATTGAAATCAGTGTCAAGACAGGCACCAGAAGCAGAACTAGAAGCAGAAACAGAAGGAGCAGCCATGGCAGGAGCAACAAGGACAACCCAGGATGGCACTTAAGTCGAACGACCAAAAACAAGAGAAAAGTATAAAAATACAAAAAAAACGAGAAGGAACGTGTGAGTCGCTTCTGGACGCGACTCTACTTTTATACCCGTACTCAGTCAGTATATAAATTTATGAGCTTATGATTGAAATTTAAAAAAAAATTTTTAATTTTACATTTTAAATTTTTTGCTACATTTGTTAACTACATCTACATGTAAAATGTAGATAATACATCTAGAACAAATATTCTACATCTACCATTTAGATTCTACATCTCCTCCGCTAGGGGTTGCTCGCGCATTGCACAGGGCAGAGTGTGTGCGAGCGAGACAGAGAATGAATAGCGTAAGCAGCGCCAGAGGAGGTGGGGGAAGCAACTGAAAATTAATTTCTTTATTCTGGCTATAATAATGATCCGATCTGGTTCAGATTCGGCAATCTGATAGATATGGCCATCTCTACGATACTGCGTTTTTATTTTTTCGTATCTTCAAATTGTGGATGCCACAGATTTCGTCCTTTGTGAAGGCGGAAGGGGGCGGCGCGAAATTTTGAAATACACTGTAACAGTGTGATATCACATGAGTCTGAAAAATTTCGTTGCTCTTCTATAGTCTCTGAGAACGAGGCGCTCATCAAGACGGACAGACGGACAGACGGACAGACAGACAGACAGACAGACTGGCAGACATCAATGACATATTTTCGTCCTTTGTGAAGGCGGAAATGTGCCTTGTGTACACACATACTTTTGCCACAATACGACCCTTTAACTAGTGTGATATCAAATGAGTACTAGAAAATGCAGGAAGTAGGGGCCGGAGCAAGGGCAAGCAAGCAAAGTGCAAATGAGAAATTAGAAGAATACACAAAAAACGAGAAGAACGTGTGAGACGCTTCTGGACGCGACTCTACTTTTAGACCGTACTCAGTCAGTATATAGACTCGAGCTATGATGAAATTTAAAAAGAATTTTAAATTTTACATTTTAAATTGGTTTGCTACATTTGTTAACTACATCTACATGTAAATGTAGATAATACATCTAGACAAATATTCTACATCTACCATTTAGATTCTACATCTCCGCTAGGGTTGCTCGCGCATTGCACAGGGCAAGTGTGTGCGAGCGAGACAGAGAATGAATAGCTAAGCAGCGCCAGAGGTGGGGAAAACTGAAAATTAATTTCTTTATTCTGGCTATAATAATGATCCGATCTGTCAGATTCGGCAATCTGAAGATATGGTCATTCTCTACGATACGCGTTTTTAGTTTTCGTATCTTCAAAATTGTGGATGCCAAGATTTTCGTCCTTTGGAAGGCGGAGGGGGCGGCGAAATTCGAAATCATAGCTAACAGTGTGATATCACAGAGTCTGAAAGCAAATTCCTTGCTCTACTTCTCCAAGTCTCTGAGAACGAGGCGCTCATCAAGACGGACAGACGGACAGACGGACAGACGGACAGACGGACAGACAGACAGACAGACAGAGACTCGGCTATTGATGCTGATCAAGAATATATACCCTTATGAGGCCGGAAAATTTTCCTTCTCTGTGTTACACACTCGACTTTTACCACAATGCAGTATACCCCTTAACTCTTTTGAGTACGGGTATACAAAAGATAAAAGGACAAATGAATGAAACGAAACGAAACCCAAAAACAAATAAAGAGATCAAGCAGCGCACACAAATTAGCTAATGTTGCCAAGAATCTGCCTTAAATTTCCATTTCCGAACAGAGATACGAGTATACAGAGAGTGAGAGACCGAGATGGGCTTGAAAGTGGGATTCCAGCCACCCATAGCCCCCTCGAACCCAACGGGCAATGCGTCCACAATTGGGTCAGCTAACATTTGGAGCAAATGGCCAAATGCGACGGGCCGTGACAGAAGCATGAAAAGTGCTTTAAGCAAACATTTGCCAGATCTGCTTAAATTTCATTATGAAAAGAAATACGAGTATATCAAAAAATGCAAACAAATATTTGCCAGTGGGGAAGTGGCCCCAGAAAGAAGGACAATATTGAATATCAATAAATATGCACACATACATATGTACATATGTATCCATAATTATTCAAATATTTTTTATTGATATATTGGCTCCACATGCTTGATGCGGATAATAAAAGAAATATAAAGCGGACTTAAAGACTTAAGCCATTCTAAAAAATATATAAAATATGTACACAAAAGGATAACAATTAAAGTTTTAAGGTAATAATAAAGAAGCTTATGTTGGCACTGTCATGATTCAAGCAAAATGCATTTTAATTATAATAAATTAAATTTTTCAATTTCAATTCAGGCATAGGTAGACCCCTCCACAATCAGAGGATTAGTTATAGCCTATATTTTAGATTAAAGATTTATTATAATTAGTATTCGGGTAGTCGGGTAAATATTTGAATTGTAAAATACTTTTTAAATATCCCTTGATCGCGCAACTATGAAACATATTCAGCAGTAAGCTCAGTTCATGATGACCGATGACTGATGACTGATAGTTGTTCCAATGATTGACACCTAAATTTCCCTTATTAAGTGGACTAATATATTTAGATCTGATTTACCAGAGGAGCACCTTCTACTGTGCGAAACAATTTCACCAAATTGATTGTCATTTGTGTGGGCGGCTAAAGCGCATTCCGGGGGAAAAGGTGAGACCATCATTTACAAATCCAGCTCTGACAATCCACTCCCATTTGTCCACTCGGGGCTCTGTCTGCTCTCTGTCCTTCTGCCAAGGCGAAGGAAGCTGGCTGGCTGGCTCTGGCTGGCTGGCATCTCAAAATTCGTAAATGGCTATTTGTAAGCATTTTGCAGTCATTACACAATCCCCAGCAGGCAGCGCACAGACGTCCGTAGCCCTTAATTAATGGCCACTTTTGGGAGCAGTTGGCAGTTTCTAATTTAAAATAAATAAACGCTATCCCCAGTGGGCCCACCCACAAGTAGTGAAGACAGCTACTGACCGAAAGCCCAAAAACTGCCTCTACATTATGGCTTTCGGGGATCCGTAGTCAGTTATTATGCAATGAAGTCCGATGTGGCCACAAAGTTAAATAATACTGCAATTAAAATGCTCCACTCGCATTCGCATACATTCAATGGCTTTTCATTTATAATATTTGTTTGTTTATTTTGTTTAAATTGGCCCTCTGTCTCGGCCTCTTATTTCACAGCTGTGAACGATTTTCTGTATTTTGCACTTTTGGGAGCAGGGAAATTTCAAAGCTAAATATTTCCACTTGATTGCCATGTGTGGCACACAGGCTCCTCAGCCTTATGGGCCCCATCTTTTGTGCCATTTCAATTATTGGCGAAGCGAAGCAGAATAAACAAAACAAACAGGGAAGGGAAACACATTATTGATACCCTTTCTTATAAATTGTAATCCGTAGTATTTTCAATGGGTTGCCATTAAAGGATTCTTAAAGCAATACTCATGGTCTTCGTATCCCAACTAAAGATGAAAATATTTTTAGCTTTTTGAGCTGCCTCTGACCCAAGACAATCCCTGCTACCTCTGACGCATTGGGCATGAATGAAACAATCTGTGTAACCATCGCGATGGTTGAGTTTGCTTATGGATGAGTATGTGTGTGTAAGAGTTAACTTGCGGTCGGCCTCCATCCTGTGTTGGGCCACTTTTTCTGCTTGCATTAATTTACAATTACGGATAGACCGTAAACAGCTGCCTCCCCTTTAATCCGGCCTGCCGATCAGAAGCAGAAGCAGTGGAAGCAGAGGCGGAGACAGAGAAGGAGTGAGAATAGGAGAAGCGGAGATTAGTTAAATTATTATCTTTAAAATTAAAGCAACATTATTTGGATTTATCTGTTCCTGCACGCTGCATGCCAACGTCCCTGTCCGTCCCTGTCCACTGTCCCTCCGTCAACGTTTCACATTTGAGACCCTTTCTGTCTCTATTGCCTTTGTCTATGGACCGGGGTCGGTCTTTTCTTTGTGTGCGTGCTCAGACGAATTCGGGTTACCAGTGACCTTTGCCATATTGGATCTCAAATTACTAAAAGCCAAAAATGTCCTTTGGCCCACAACAAAGAACAGGTAAAGGAATACACATTGAAAATGTCAAAGTCAGTCAGTCAGTCGTATGTTTGGTATTGGTATTGGTATTCGCTGGCAATTTCTGAAATAACTGGCAATGTCTGGCGATATTCTGCAATTAAATTAATTCATTTCAAGGATATCTCGCACTGCAAAGATCAGAGGGATGCCTCAACCGTATTGTATTTACTCACTGCTGGTAAGTCAATTAATTAATAAAATTGGTAAAATGCATTTGTAATTGCAAGTACGAGTACTCCTTCCAGTTTCGAGACATACAGGGGTGCCACAGAAATCACTTCCGCTGAAATTTCAATTCAATTCCATTCCGCCGTGCCACACACCGATTTTTCAGCGGAATCAAACTCGCTGACAATTTATCCAGCGATTTTAAAATTATTCGAATCTTACTTTCCCAAAAAGGTTGTTCAATTAGTGATTAACCCTCATCCAAATAATTTAACATTATACATGTTAAGTTAATACAAAAAGCATTTTAGCAAATCACTATTCAATCCGCTGACTGAATTTTCACTTAACGATTCCGCTCTTAATCCGCTGGAGTCCGAGGGGGCCACCTAGGGCGATTCGGACTTTCGAAGTGAATACAGTAATGCCACCTTTTTTAAGCCGAGTTCGGAGCAAGATATTTAATATTAATTATATTGAAAGCATTCTGTTTTTCTTTAATTAAGCATTCAAAAAAATAGCTTATTGCAGTAAAAATTCCTTTACGTTTGCATACTTTTTGTGTAAATTGTAAAAACATTGGTAGTCACTTGTATTTCTACCAAGTGGAATCTCTTCAAAATTGCAAAACATAACTAACACACCAATTCTACACATTATTGCCATTGCATTTATGTTAAAAACCCCTGTTCGGCTAAGTGCAGGCCCATGGCACAAACAGAAGCATATCGATCATTATATCAAAAACTGTTAATTGTAATGAACCAAATTAGCAGTCGTTTAAGAAGATAATCACAAAAACCACATACGTATCGTCTGATCGTAAAAACGAGTCCGTTGCGCATCTGAGAAGCCTGCTCTGCAAGGTTTATATTCTAATATGTTACCTCCGTTGCTGTTTTTTACTTTAAAATTTTTAAAGTACAGCTTTGGAAACTCAGTTATTTTATATCATAAAAGAACAACATTAAAAACCCATTGTTTTGATATGATAAAATTAGTAAAACTGCGAAATGAACCCTATTCGAATTGAATCTTGAAAGGTGTCGGCCCTAGCCTTAGTTTGAATTTGGTTTGTAAAAATGCTAAGAAAAATGAAATCGCTCGGAATTCTGTGGCACGGCGGAAATTTTTAAGCGGAAATCCTCTGGTCGGATTACCATTTCACTTTTGATTTCTGTGGCACCCCTGATAATTGTAAAATAGTTGCCACTTCATCGGAATGCAAAAACAACTCGACGGATGATTGAATTATTTAGCTTGTTAGACAAGGCATTGAAATAACTTTTGACGAATATTTAATGTTGCTCAGTGAGGGAGAAAGGTGTGCATCATAAATGCTACCAACGAATAAAAGACTACCAGAAACAAACTAAGTTAGCAACAATAATTGACATATCAATGGCGAAAGTACATACATACATTCATTCATATGTACATAGTACAACAATCAAATTCAATTGACTTATCGATAACAATAGAAAGCACTTGTGCTGTGCATCGAATCGACTGGCGGTAGACTTTAAGTGGAGCAATCCAACAGAAAACAAATTAAGTTGCCTCACAACTTCAATTGAACACAGCGAGGCATACACGTTTGTATGGATACATGTGTACATATGTATGTACATATGTATTTTTATATGTTCACGTACACTTGGAGAAACGAGCATTAAATGTAAGTGTCAAGGAAAGAAATTCGATATCAGATAGGAATTAATTAGAGTTTAGATAGTGATAACGGACATATTGAGGTAGTCCCTGAAAGCTAACTCCTGGGGCTTCTTGAATTTGTTGGTTCCCCTTTACTTTTTTCGAGTGCACACAGTCATATCCATGCATACATCCATATGTACGAGTATGTGTAAGCACACAGCATGAGCAATGTTGACCAACTTGGCCGACTGCCACAAACGCGACAGCATAAAGAAAGCACCGGCCGAATGGCATCTCGCTCTAACGACCTTGACTGCAGTGCCTGCGCATCCCCGGCCAACTGTCGTCCATTTTGCCAGCACACACGTACTCTAAGCCACTCACTCACACACACTCAAGCACATACACTCTTAAATACATACACATACATATCTACGTGTACAGGCCGGGAACATTGGACTATGGGAAATTGTACCACTTTTTGTGGCAATAATTAATAACTTCCAAACGAAACACAATATTTTGTAGTTTAGTTCTTTGATATGAGTTTATAACAGCATCAGCAAGGTATTTTGAAACGAGAAGGAACGTGTGAGTCGCTTCTGGACGCGACTCTACTTTTATACCCGTATTCAGTCATTATATAAATTTGTGAGCTTATGATTAAAATTAAAAAAAAAATTTTCAATTTTACATTTTTTGCTACATTTGTTAACTACATCTACATGTAAAATGTAGATAATACATCTAGAACAAATATTCTACATATACCATTTAGATTCTACATCTCCTCCGCTAGGGGTTGCTCGCGCATTGCACAGGGCAGAGTGTGTGCGAGCGAGACAGAGAATGAATATCGTCAGCAACGCCAGAGGAGGTGGGGGAAGCAACTGAAAATTAATTTCTTCATTTTGGCCATAATAGATTTGGCAATCTGGTAGATATGATCATTCCTTACGATACTGCGTTTTTAGTTTTATCGTATCTTCAAAATTGTGGCTGCCACAGATTTTCGTCCTTTGTGAAGGCGGAGGGGGGCGTGGCACAATTTGGAAAGAAACTTGATTCAGTGTGATATCACATGAGTCTGGAAACAAAATTTGGTTACTCTAGCTTTTATAGTCTCTGAGAACGAGGCGTCAAACAAGACGGACAGACGGGCGGACGGACAGACATGGCTCTATCGACTCGGCTATTGATACTGATCAAGAATATATATACTTTATGGGGTCGGAAAATGTTCCTTCTCTGTGTTACACACATCCACTTTTACCGCAAATACAATATACCCCTTACCCCTTATAAAAATCATATTGTTATTGTTTTTGCTCAAAATGAAAAAACACAAAAATGTTTGGAGCACGTTGGGAACTTTTTATTTTATACAACAGGGCGTGGCACGCCTTAAAAACAATTAAAAACAACCAAACTTTTTTATTTCAAGTTACTTGTTCACAGATCAAACTCACAAACACATTGTATATACCTGTCTTAACTAAACCCATTGTAAAAGTTTCTCTTAATTGAATGAATTAACATCTTTTATCACTTTTTACATGATGAAAAAATAACTTTTTGCAACAACAGCTGTGGTGGTGGTGCACACTGTTAACTTTTGGTTTTCATTACATTAAAGACCAATGCTATTCGCATTTATGAGGGCTAAAAGTTACTTAAACAGGCAAGCTCCGGTTTTCACATTCACTTTGCGTTTTACTTTTCAGCAAAGAGTATGAATTTTCATTTCGAGGCGCTCTGGAATCCACTTTTATGAATTCGTTTACTCTTTGTACTGTTAAGCGCGAAATATACTGCTGTTATACCAACGCTGTTATATCAGCTCATTCAAAAAGGCCTCTGTTATGTTTAACAGAGACTTATCGATAGCCTAATCGAGCTGCCACAGCTGTTCGGAGCAATTCACTTTTTTTTTTGCCCTGACCAATTTTGCAGATCCAATTTTGGGGTTGGTTAAAAGTTAAAAGTGTCAAATTAATGTCAATGCATCAATCAGTCATCTATTTTGTTCCTTTTGCAATTAAGATTTGTTTAGTTGTATAAAAAGACATTTACTTTTCATTTCGGCGAGAAATTTGTTGCCGTTTGGAAAACGGAAAAGTCTGCCTGAAAATAACAACTGTTGAAAAATGGGTTTTGGCCAGAAAAACTGGTCAAATTTCCCATAGTGCATTGTCTGGACAAAAGTTTTTTCCCTGACTGGTTCCTTTTTTCTTTTTGTTTTGTTTTGGATGCGAAGAATGTGCGAGTCAATTAATTACAGGCAAAACCGTACGCAGACTAAGCCCATGCTCACGCACACATATGTATAAAGGTGCATAGATACCCTACAGTACCAGTCGTCGACTAGTAAGCGACTAGTAAGCGATGCCAATGTAATGCAGCTCGCTTGCGTCATCGAGGACCTCCCATACGATGGACTGTTTACTTTAACCAAGGGATGTCCTAGGAATATAAGCGATGACATAGTAAGCGAGAAATAGCCGAAAGTAAGACCTTAATAAGTGATCAATTTCCCTTAAAAAGTAAGGCCTTAATAAGTGACGAATTTCCCTTAAAAAGTAAGGCCTTAATAAGTGATTACTTTTCCTAAAAAGGAGGGTCTTAATAAGCGATCATTTTTCCTAAAAATTAAGGCCTTCATAAGTGATGTATTTCACTAGAAACTGTCGCTATTTTGAGGAAAAGCATGGGTAAATTTTGTATGAAAATATTCAATTTCTTTTTATTTATTGTTGTATTATTATAAACTAGATTTACAATTTTGTTCTATGTGTTCTTTTTTGCCACAGAACCTCCTTTTTAAGTGTTGTTGATGTTTTCATGTTCGTGAGGCCACTGAAATAAGATGGGGTAATTAGTATATTTCCATTCGAAATTTATAAAATTGGTTAATAATGCTCTCAGTAGATCAGCTATGGTAGATCCGGCAAAAACAAAAACAAAACACCCGCCAAAATATGTATCTGCTCGACTCGAGCCTCGCTTTTAGGGTGGGTTTTTTCTGTTTTCGTTGTTGGAAATTGAAATTTCGTGCAAAACACTGATAATTTCGCAATTTCCCAGTTTATTCATTTTTTACAACGCTCAATAGACGTATTTTTATTTAAATGAAACACTGCACTTACCTGATAATAATTTTGCCCAAAATAAGAAAACCTGCGTCTCACTTTTTACCGCACAATTCTAACAACTTTGTCGACGCCGACGGAAAAACCGAATTCTGCTACAACGCGTGCTGTAACAGAAACAAAAGAAAGAAAAAAGGGAAATTAAAAGGTACCGACGCGTCGTTCGCGACGTCGACTTCATATTCTGCTCGGCTGCCGCAGCGGCAGAGCAAAACGGCTGAATGACGCGTAGTTGACTTTTGTCATCGCTCACTTCTGGTACTGCAGGGTATATCTTTTGCGTATGAACATATGTGTGTGTCTTTGCGCCTGTGTCTTCTGTGTAGCATACAGTTTGGGGCAATGTACACCAGCAGAGTTCGAATTTGTATGGATAAAAAAGAAAATGAAATGCATTCGACTTGTGGCAGTAATTGGTAACACAACATAAAGGGCCCCAAATTCCATATGCTATGGATTGGGATGAACCAATATACGCATACACACATACATGCATACATTTCAGAGTGTTTAGTGTTTATCGAAGTGTATATCTGTGTGTCAGCATAAATAAGCAAACAAATTAACCTCTAATGAGGTCACAGAGGGGCAGTGGCCATTCCGGCCATGTTTTATGTATGAGCACCACCCTGAATACCGTACCGAACCCCTTGGATGTGGATGTGGATGTAACTGCCAGCCATGTGTAAAGATGCTAGCACTCTCTTCCAGCTACGCAATCAATCGAGCCGTATCCAAGGTGTATATTTGCAATGCGTGGCACTCTGTCTCTCTCTCTGCTAGTGCAGGAAAATATGAAGAAATAATTTTTACATATGTATTTACATACATACTATATAATGTGAGAAATAGGTTTGGTTTCTGGGTCTTCCATAAAATTATCTTTAAAATATAGTTTTTCCTTAGCCTTTGCCCATTTTTTATATAATCTGCTCACCTTATATAAATATTCCTTGCTTATAACCTCCCCTCTCTAGCCGACACACACTCTTATCGGTGCTGACGCTCTCCCGTTCTCACTCTCGCATAGCACTTACCGTAAACTGCTTGGCCAACAATTAGCAGCATTAGCAGCAGCAGCGGGCAGCGTGGGACCGGGATTAACCTTTGATTTTGTTGCTGCTTTCGTTGCTCTTTCTCTGCCTTCGGCTGCTGCCTCGGTCGCTGCTCTGCCAGAGTCTGCTGCTGTTGCTGCTTCGGCTCCTTTCCCTCCTGTAGCTGTTGTTGGTGTTTCTGTTTTTGTTTTCTGATAATAAGACTGCTGCCGCTGCTGCTTTTTCTTCGACGCATTTTGTGTGAGGATTTGCCAGCTTCAGTCTTATTGCCGTCTCCCTCTCCTTCGCTCAACCAGAGAGTTGAGTCGCCCTCCTCCACACGTAACTGTAAAATACACAAAAAAAGAGAGTGAGCACACAATGAGCAAGTGAAAGAGCACAAGGCAGAGCGAAGCAACATAACATCCACAGCACGGCGCGGCAATCCAATTGGAGCGAATGTGAGACTATTGATCCAATTGGAACAGGAACAGCAGCTTCCTTCATCTCGGCGACAAATGAGTTTCGCTCCAAATTGAGTTTTGCCCTACGCTGGCGAAAGAATGCCAAATGTCATTGACAAAAATAATCATGATCGTATCAAGTGGCATCGGAACTACATATGTAAATACATATGTATGTTGTATGTAAATACATACATACAGACGTAACAGTAAACAAATTTCACGCTTATCTTTAAAATTCCATTGCAGATTTTTGTTTCTAATACGAGGAGGAACATCTTTGATCTTCAAATTATATATCGATAATTATAGTATGCTACTAGACTTAACTAACTAGCATATATACATATGTACACATCTGAAAGATTAGTATTAAGTTTAGTCGTAAGCTTAAATAAATATATTTGGGATTATGTACACCACTGGTCAAAATAATAAGTACACGCTTCTGAGATTTCTTTCACGACTTTCAGGAGGCGAGCGAGAAAGAGAATCAGTAGCGTCAGCAGCTCAGTAGAAGGTGGGGAAGTCAACTGAAAATTAATTTATTTATTCTGGCTAAATATATAATCCGATCTGATTCAGATTCAGCAATCTGATAGATATGGTCATTCTCTACGACACTGCGTTTTTAGTTTTCTCGTATCCTTAAAATTGTGGCTGCTACAGATTTTCGTTCTTTGTGTGGGCGGGGCGAAAATTCGAAATACACTTGTAGCAGTGTGATATCACATGAGTCTCAAAACGAAATTTGGTTGCTCTAGCTCTTATAGTCTCTGAGATCTAGGCACTCATCAAGTCAAACAGACAGACGTACAGACAGACGGACAGACAGACATGGCTATATCGACTCCGGCTATTGATGATCAAGAATACACACATCCACTTTTACCACAAATACAATATACCTCTTAACTCTTCGAGTACGGCTATAAAAACACAGCCCAGACCATAAGGCAACCGCCACAATGTTTAAAAATTTTTTTTGTGTACTGGAAGTCGAATTCTTTGCCTTTGGGGCATTGTACATATCTCGTGGAGTCATTACCAAGACTGACGATGCGGGTGTCCGTTGCTTGTGAAGATTTCTTCTTCCGTCTTCGTTTTTCAGTAAGACATCTTAAATTTAAAACATTTTGATCCAAATATACCGAGCGTCCAAGACTTTTTGCAATTTCCCGAAGACTTTTCCCTTATTTTTTAAGATTCAAGGCAACCTCAAAAATGCTTTTTCGGCCCATGTAAGGAAATTTTTTAAACTCTCATGTACCTTAAATATGCGAGGAGTCAATAAAAACCAACAATTGACCAAATCCTGATCAAATCCTTAAGAATTTATAAATACCTCCAGTGTACTTATTATTTTTGACCACACCAAAAATGCCCATCCAGAACAAATTTAAGCTTGGAATTGAATTCTCTCAACTTTAAATTTTGATTTTAATGTTTGGCAAAACTGTAATCTTTAAAAATATAAACAATTGGCAGTCAAACATTAAAAAAAATTCGAGATATTTCATAAAAAATCAGCACCAAATTGACCAGTAGTGTACATCTTCCAGATATATAAAAATACACTTTAAAGGAACCAAGTTAAAAATAATATCCTTATGATGACTCAATTTGCGCCAATGAATTTCACATTCATTTTCGGGGCCAAGCCTTTTAACAGCTTTCTGATACGTGCCGCCCAGAGAATCAGCTTCAGCCAGATACAAATACAGACAGTAAAAGAGAAACTTCAAATAGCCATGGATAGAAAGCCAAAAGTAACCAATTTAATAGGACCGGAACGCACAGAGATAAACAATGGGGAAATAGGACAGAAATCAAAGGGCTTGCTGGCTAAAAAATCTGGAGAAGAATCTGCTGGCCGATATTGTTTAAATAACACAAGGGTTTTGTTGATAAAGAACTGAATGTTGTTTTTAATGTAATTGGGGACGCTGAATCCAGGTCTGTACTTGGCATTTATACGCGTACTCAAAAAGAGTAAGAGGGTATACTGTATTGGTGGTACAATTTTCCGACCCCATAAAGTATATATATTCTTGATCAGTATCAATATCCGATTCGATAGAGTCGATAGTCTGTCTGTCCGTCCGTCTGTCCGTCCGTCTGTCCGTTTTGTTTGACGCCTCGTTCTCAGAGACTATAAAAGCTAGAGCAACCCCTGTGCTCCAGCGATCAACTGGTCGCCTTGCTGATCGCCGCTTGTTTCCCGGGCAGCCGCCGACTCTCAAGAGGCAACTTTGAGGCTTTCAATCACACGTCAAGCTTCTCAGCGAGGGAAGCCTACTGCTGCTACATCGATGGCCTGGTCCAACTGTTGTTGTCGTGTGTGAGTCAATTTCTTCTGGTGTTTGGTAGCAGCCCCGATGTTCCGCCAATTGTATGCCCCTGTTTAAGGTATTTTATGCGCTTGTTTTTGGCTTTACGATGACTAGACGAGTCGGAGCAAACACATCAAGTACGAGTATTTGCTCAGTACGATTCGGTCAATCTGTTGCCATCCTACCTTTTGCTCCACTGGGCGAACCATGTGGCTGAGCTTGCAAGTGAGCTGGCACATGTGCTGCGGGCTTACCTTTTCCAAGTCGAATATTGCGATCGGCCAACATTACGCGTTTCCCTCTTATCCTAAACACTTCACCTGATAACATCTCTTGCTGGGCACACCTGATCATCTCACGATTCTGCATTTGTATCGGTCCCAACGGATTCCAGAAACTTATGCCGAAACTGATCTATAATAAATATGCTAACTATCCAGGAAAATACAGGGAAAAGGATGCACCCTTAAACTGAAAATAACATAAGCACTGCCCGGACAAGCGACTACTTAAGCGGCTATTTTAGAAGATTAAATATAACATTGATCCCATGGTTCGTCACAAACAGACGACGCAGCCAAGCTCTCAAATTACGAGTTCAACACCCAGCCGAAACATGCAGACGACGCAGCCAACGCTACTCCTAGGTGCAGATATCAACAACAACGGATTCGAAAACGCAGCACAGGCCGAAAAACGCTGACCCAGATTATATGGTTTGGTTACACCCCACCGCAGCAAAACCTAAGTAACCAAAGCTCCCAAATGACAAGATCAACACCCAGCAACAAAACTAAACACATGCCAAAAGACAGGAGACCTGCTTACGCAATAAGTACCCGAAATAATATTAAATAAATTAATATTCCGAAAAGTACATTCCTTTCCCACGGTACCGGTGCACAGCGATCACCTTACCTGATGATTGGACACTGTGTGGAGGGCTGATGGTTAGGTAACCCTCTGTTACCGACCAATCGCCCGCTTACAAATTACTTAGAATTCAAGAATATATACATATGTCTCTTAGTAACATTAAGAACTTATGTAAGATATCGATCGATGGCTGCAACTTCCCATAAAAGGCACTGCCTTGCATGGCGAAAGGGGCAGTCCATCAGCCATAACTCCAGAGAAAGTACCTAACACGGCCTCGAGAGAAAAATACAATAAAAACCTAATCATTCAAAATCAAAGTGTTGTGTCTTGGTTAATCATTCTATTTCAGCATTTGGCAAATTGCTGATCCACCTCTAAAGATCCTCGCAATTACAAATTATCTTGTGATTCGGGACTCTGGACTGGACTAAAGCATACCTCAGCCTGGAATAGGACCTCACATATAAGAGCAACTGAAAACCAAACCCATGTAATCAGCAGCGTTCGGCACTACTGCTGCGCTCTTCCTGTTAAATGGTCTGCCGCTTCGGCTGCACCTTTGATCGGCCGTCATTGCCGAATTTAGTTCTATGCTAATCTCTCGCCGCATAGGCTGCATACCGAACCCCTCTTGTGTACATCAATCTGGCCGGGCAAAAGAGCGAACAATTGGCTTCAGCTAGCCGCCGGTACGTATAATAAACATTATAACGTTTTAAATCGACTTTTGTTTTGACGGATGTTAGAAAGATATAGGTGCCAAAAAAGCTTGGCATCTAAAACTATTAAATTAAAAATTAAGCATAACAAAAATAATCGTAGTCTAATTATCTTAAATTTTCGATAAGCAAAAGTACAAATACGAAGATAAGATCTACATAATACAGAAATATTGAATATACTCGCAGAATGCAATACTATATGGGCAAAATCGCAAAAAGCCAAACCACGTGAAAATTGTTATACCCGTACTCAAAAAGAGTTAAGGGGTATATTGTGGTAAAAGTGGATGTGTGTAACGCAGAGAAGGAAAACTTTCCGACCCCATAAAGTATATACATATATTCTTGATTAGCATCAATAGCTGAGTCGATATAGCCATGTCTGTCTGTTCGTCCGTCCGTCTCTCCGTCTTGTTTGACGCCTAGTTCTCAGAGACTATAAAAGCTAGACAAAATTTAATTTTTAGTTGTTTCCCCACCTCCTCTCAGCGCTTGTAGTGGCGCTGGTAGTTGCAGCGGGTAAAATGTACTACTTCACGTAATATTGCATGCGATAGCTTCGACCAATTGTGTTGACAGAATTACGCAGCATAGTTTTGGGAAGACGCAACGTTTGGCTGTTAGAACAGCCGTGTTTGCGAACCTTTCACAAATGACACTTGTCAAAAGAAGCTTTTAGATCAGAGTTTAGCTCTTCCGTTCCATTTAAAACGGCTCGATCACAAAGAAAAAGTCTTCTTTCTTTAAATTATAATACCCGATCGGTCTGTGCTCGCCAGCACAGTGTGAAAATTTGGAAAATACCACGTGTCTCAAAAATGAGCAAATACATTGAAAAAACGAGAAGGAACGTGTGAGTCGCTTCTGGACGCGACTCTACTTTTATACCCGTACTCAGTCAGTATATAAATTTATGAGCTTATGATTGAAATTAAAAAAAAAATTTTAATTTTACATTTTACATTTTTTTGCTACATTTGTCAACTACATCTACATGTAAAATGTAGATAATACATCTAGAACAAATATTCTACATATACCATTTAGATTCTACATCTCCTCCGCTAGGGTTGCTCGCGCATTGCACAGGGCAGAGTGTGTGCGAGCGAGACAGAGAATGAATAGCGTCAGCAGCGCCAGAGGAGGTGGGGGAAGCAACTGAAAATTAATTTCTTTATTCTGGCTATAATAATGATCTGATCTGGTTTAGATTCGGCAATCTGATAGATATGGTCATTCTCTACGATACTGCGTTTTTAGTTTTATCGTATCTTCAAAATTGTGGATGCCACAGATTTTCGTCCTTTGTGAAGGCGGAAAGGGGCGGGGCGAAATTTGAAATACACTTGTAACAGTGTGATATCACATGAGTCTGGAAAAAAAATTTCGTTGCTCTAGCTTTTATAGTCTCTGAGAACGAGGCGCTCATGGGGACGGACAGACGGACAGACGGACGGACAGACAGACATGGCTCTATCGACTCGTCTATTGATACTGATCAAGAATATATATACTTTATGGGGTCGGAAAATTTTCCTCTCTCTGCGTTACACACATCCACTTTACCACAAATACAGTATACCCCTTAACTCTTTTTGAGTACGGGTATAATAAAACTTCGCTACTCTACCGCGCTTGGAAAACGCCGTGCAGTGCTTTTAAGTGAATTAACCTTTCACCTGGCCGAGAGCCGTACCTATTGCGTACACCCAACCCACGTCCAAGGGCCTAAGAGTCCCTGACCATATTCCCGACGAAGATACCCGACGCTTCCCAGAGAAGAAACTAAGAAATTGGTAGGTCCAATGTGGCAGTGCACGTATAAATGTGGCTCTAGAAATAGTTTTGTGGTCTTTCTTTCTCCCATAGGGCATCGCCTTTGAGCGGCAGCCCACCTCCAAGTTGTGCCCCCGCACTAAGCCAGAGCATCGTTTCACCTGGGCGTTTTGTCAGCTTAGTCTTGGTGTGGGCCGTTTTTTTTGGGAGCCCAGTGGACACTGGGCCTTCCCCCCACCGCAACTCGCCATAACCTCGCCACAACCTTGCCATAACCTTTGCGCATGCGCCTCAGACGACCGTGCTTACAGTGAGCCCCGCTTAGAGGGAATTATCTACAACGTCAGAGTTCCCCGTCGTCTAAGGAGAAGTCGACGACATCGTAACCTAATTTAGATCCTTTTTTTATTTTCTTATTTCTTTATAAGTGACTTAAATTTTGTTATATAATTTTCTCATTTTAAATATGGTATATTAGTTGCAGAGGAGAGGGAAAGAATTTTGTTGAAGAAACAAGACAAAGTTAACAGTAATATGCCTTCGGCAAGAGACAACAGGGAACAATAACACCTTAATTCAACAGCTTCATCAACTTAACCCCAGCGAAAGGCGCCTTTCTCCGAGGGAGTACTGTATGCATACCTACATGCATATTAATCTGTGAGTGATAACGACTAAATTTTTATTCTCGTTCCCTTTTGTGCCTTCTTCCCGCTAGCCGAATCGGCATGCGCATAACAGCCTAAGCTTTAGCGGTGCGTTTGCCGTTGGTTTTGTGTTTTCATTCTCTGCACTCCGTGCATTCCATGCATTCCATGCATTTGCTTACATGGAATATGTAAAACGAACATTACACTAATCAACAAGAGAATTCTTTTTCTTTTCCTGTTGATTCAACCAAGTTTAATATGCCAGTTCATTCTTAAATTTAATTCAATCCGATTAATTTCAATTCAATTAATTTTAAGTTCATAGTCCCCTACACTATCTTTATTTCCTGTACATAATTATATTACTATTCGAGTTATTTTATATTTTTTCTTTCCTTTTCAATATTATTATGTTGTTTATATTTTGGTTTTCGTTATCAGCGGTAGCTCGAAAGTTCTGCATTGTGTAGAAATGAATATGAATTTTGTAGTTTTAGGATTTGCCTTGTTTACTTAAATAAATTTAGCCATAAGCTAGATATGAATTCCTGCTAGTTGCGTCTAATTTGAGGGGGTCATGTGTTGTGTTGGGAACATATATATAGGAATTGGGAAATAGACTTTTTTTGGGATCGCCATACATTTTCTTTGGACTATAGCGATCATGGAAGGGAGGGCATTAGTGGTTGCGTTTACATCTGGCGCCACAAGATAAAAGTCTTGATGCTTGGAGTTAGTCCTACGTTCTTTCCGTCCTTTTTATTTTATTGAATTATCCGAATTGCCCATCGCACGCGAATTTAATGATTTTATGTAAATAGACGAGCGGATGAGCAGCGGCTCCTTCCCTTACCCTACCCCATCTCCCGACTGCAACAAAACCGGAACAAGCGCGTGCCCCGCAGAAGCTCTTTTTCTACATTTTTTTGGTTATACTGCTCTTACTGTTTCATAAAACTCAATGGCCAACACGAACCTATTGAAATTTTCAAAAATGTTCACTTCTTCGGTCGTTGCATCGGGGAGAGTATAAATGAATAAAAACATGGCACGTAGCAAAAAGGCTTGTAATTTTAAAACAAAATTTTTGCTTACTTGCTCATTAACATTTTTGAGTATAATTATTTTATTAGAAAGTAACATATTGAAATATTTGATAGAACAAAATGTTAGCTGCCCTTGTAATAAAAACCGTAGTTTTTGGCGTAACGTAACAGTCACAGATTATTAAAAGTTGTTGTATGTAAAATCTATTGCATTAACAAAAAAACTTACTTTTCTCTAAGCATTTTGAGCCTAGTTTTCAATAAAACATTAAATCAGCAATTTATTATACCCGTACTCAAAAAGAGTTAAGGGGTATACTGTATTTGTGGTAAAAGTGGATGTGTTAACGCAGAGAAGAAAAATTTTCCGACCCCATAAAGTATATATATTCTTGATCAGTATCAATAGCCGAGTCGATAGAGCCATGTCTGTCTGTCCGTCCGTCCGTCCGTCCGTCTGTCTGTCTGTCCGTCTTGATGAGCGCCTAGATCTCAGAGACCTTAAGAGCTAGATCAACCAAATTTTGTTTCCAGACTCATGTGATATCACACTGTTACAAGTGTATTTCAAAATTTCGCGCCGCCCCCTTCCGCCTTCACAAAGGACGAAAATCTGTGGCATCCACAATTTTGAAGATACGAAAAAACTAAAAACGCAGTATCGTAGAGTATGGCCATATCTATCAGATTGCCGAATCTGAACCAGATCGGATCATTATTATAGCCAGAATAAAGAAATTAATTTTCAGTTGCTTCCCCACCTCCTCTGGCGTTGCTGACGCTATTCATTCTCTTTCTCGCTCGCACACACTCTGCCCTGTGCAATGCGCGAGCAACCTCTAGCGGAGGAGATGTAGAATCTAAATGGTAGATGTAGAATATTTTTCTAGATGTATTATCTACATTTTACATGTAGATGTAGTTAACAAATGTAGCAAAAAAATGTAAAAATGTAAAATTAAAAATTTTTTTTAAATTTCAATTATAAGCTCATAAATTTATATACTGACTGAGTACGGGTATAAAAGTAGAGTCGCGACTAGAAGCGACTCACGTTCCTTCTCGTTGATTTTTGTCTTTGTTCAAAGACAAATTCTATATGTAACGTAACAGTCTTTTTCATTAATAATATTATATATTTATATTATATTGATTTTTTAAGCTCAAACATACTTCTGATGCTTATATATAAATTAACTATGCTCAACTATGAATGCATCGTCAATTGTTTTTCAGACTTTTTAGTCGTTCAGAATCGAAAATCACCATCAAAGAATTTACTGATTGCTATTTTTCTGATATATGTAAATTAAATTTTGAACACACCTGCGATGTCAGTAGCGCGAAAAGTGTCAATGATATACAATTTCAGCACACCAAATTCAAGCTATTAATGGAGTTTTAATACTTTAAAACAGGGATACAATCTATAATTTAATTTTTTTTCATTTTAAAAATGATTTTTTATGTTGTTTAAAAATCCAATTTCGCACTTTTAACGTACAAGTTTGCTTGTCAAAAAGGAAAAAAAATTGTTTTTGGCAAACCTACAATGTATTTTATTGCTTCCATCCTTAAGCTACAAAATGTTGTACTATGTACCCGTTTGAAATAGTCAACCAGACTTTTTCGAAAGTGTTGCGTAACTTGAAAACCTACTTCCAAATCTGTGTAACGTAACAGTCGATTTAACACGTTCATAACTCTTGAATAACAACGCCTACGGAAAAGTTATAGACCATAATATAAACATATATAGAACATAAAATCTCAATACAGGTTCGAAATTTTGAATGGAAATACAAAAAAATATTAAAAACACACAGTTTCAGTTAAAATATGCGTGCGAATGTAACGTAACAGTGCGCGATGTTGACCATAAGTGCATGTAAATATGTCGATGTTTGCCTTGAATCTACTTTATTGCCTATTGTCTACACGGTATGCCGCACTGTCTGAAGTCATATCTATTCAGCCATTGCAATTTGTATCTTGAAATGCATCTTCATTATATCCCTTATACGAGTATGTACTAGGAGCATGGCTGCACCTGAATGACCCAAATTTGTTATTCGTTGCGGCAGGGGATGGACGATGGACCATGGACCGCAGCCTCTGGTCGAAGTCGACTGACTGCCTCCGTTCCCCCCGGAGCCGTGATAAAGCATGACCCCAATTGAATTGTTACGCTCGTGATAATAAAATTTTATGTGCGGCTTATATTAGGCACTCGTGTCTGTTCGTGACTCGTATCCTGTGGCCTCCTCTTGTGACTCCTGCGCCATCCAACAAACACTGCCACTTAGGATCGTTGAAACACCCCACCCCGATCCCCCACAATAAATGTGCTGTACATCACAATGTATGTATGTACATATATAGATCACTATGTATGTATATGTATTATATGTCTGCTTGTTATTTCATCTGTTTTTGTGGCATTTTTCTTGGGGCTGCTGCGATTGTTAAAATTTGATTTTGAAGACGAAACTAATTTGCTTTCGTTATTGATTATGGGAGTGGGGCAGCAGCCTTGCGAAAAGGATATGTACAGGGTGGTGAGGGGGTGGTGTGATGGTGTCCAAAATTTATGCATAACTTTGCTCTCTCGACCGAGAAGGAGAAGCCGCTGAATCCTTGATAGCCAAACACTTTGATTACACGCGCCGCCACCCATTCACTCATTCTCTTGCCACGTCCGTCTCCATATCCTTGCCCCGTCTCCATCCACCCAAGAACTCCCCCTTTTTATTCTCTGCATGTTTTTCGCTTTTTTTGTGCTTCAGTTTCTCGGGCGATTCCTCGTGGCGTTAAGTACTCAAAAAAAGAGAAAACAGAGCAACCAACGAGAAGGAACGTGAGTCGCTTCTAGTCGCGACTCTAATTTTATACCCGTACTCAGTCAGTATATAAATTTATGAGCTTTTGATTGAAATTTAGAAAAAAATTTTAATTTTACATTTTTTTGCTACATTTGTTAACTACATCTACATCTAAAATGTAGATTATTCATGTAGAAAAGATATTCTACATCTACCATTTAGATTATACATCTCCTCCGCTAGGGGTTGCTCGCGCATTGCACAGGGCAGAGTGTGTGCGAGCGAGAAAGAGAATGAGTAGCGACAGCAGTGCCAGAGGAGGTGGGGGAAGCAACTGAAAATTAATTTCTTTATTCTGGCTATAATAATGATCCGATCTGTACCAGATTTCGCAATCTGGTAGATATGGTCATTCTTTACAATACTGCGTTTTAAGTTTTATCGTATCTTTAAAGTTGTGAATGCGTGGCACAATTTGGAAAGAAACTTGATTCAGTGTGATATCACATGAGTTTGGTTGCTCTAGCTTTTATAGTCTCTGAGAACGAGGCGTCAAACAAGACGGACAGACAGACAGACCGACAGACAGAGACTCGGCTATTGATACTGATCAAGAATATATAATACTTTATGGGGTCGGAAAATTGTCCTTCTCTGCGTTACACACTTTTACCACAAATACAAATATAAAAATCCGATTGGAGTTACATATTTAAGGAATAGCTTCCATACAAACCATCGTATATTTTTAACTTTGACCATAGCTTATTCCAGTTAGGCTACAAATTTTAATTTTTTTGTTTTATGACAAAAGGAACATTTTTAAACCCTGAGACCTTTGAAAAGGCTGCCCTAATGTATGTACATATATGTACTACATGCAAAAATACATAAATACATATGTATGTATGTATGTATATATTTTGTTTTTATAAATATTCATGCGCCCACAAGAATTGCGCAAACGGGCCGACTAGCACCTTCTGGGAAAAAAGGAGCCAGGAAGAAACGAATGAGAAAAAAACCAGGGAGCAACGAAAAAAATAAAATAAAATATGGGGGAATACCCGTTGTCGTTTGCCGTTTGCCATTTCTGCCCGATTCCCCCTATACTTTATGCCCATTTCTGATTGTTTATTAGTGCGGCAAAGTCCAACGGGTGGGACCGACACCGACGAACCCAGAGTGTGCCAGTATCGAGGAGCGTGTGAAGTAAAGAGTGGAGCGAGGAGAAAGGCGTTTTTAATGCCTTGGAACATTTATTGGCGTGTTTTACGCGCCATAAACTGAAATTCATAAACATATTTTATGCACTTTACATGTGTAAATGTATGCTCGGTTTGCCTCGCCTCGTTTCGGTTCGGTTTGGGCTTTCGGTTTTCAGATTTCGGTTTTAGTGTTTCAGTTTTGGTTTGCAGAAATGCAACAAGGCCGTTTCCGCCGCCTGGGGGCCGAGAACGAGTGTGTAGGTACCGTCCAAAGGTAGCATACACATATTTTTTAGGTGGCACTTTTGCCTCCTGCATTGCGAAAATGCGGCATAAAAATTCATTTTATAACTTACGCTTTTGTATTCTGTTGCCCCAGCCGAATGCCCCCGGCCCCATACCCAATGCCCGATTCCCTGGCTTGACTCGGGTGGAAAGTGTCTTGGGGGAAACTGTCTCTGCATAGTACTTGGATCCTGTGATCTTTATGGGTCATGGAGACACTTTTGGGATATATGTACATATGTATGGACCTGGCTGGAAGGAGATCTGTCTATAGGATTGGACAAAGGACAACCTAAAGGCCTCTGCTCACCACTGCTTTCGCTGCCATTACCGAATTCGCCCGAAAGTTGGACGAAAATCATTTTCTTAATCGTTTTCCCACCCTCCCCACTCAAAGTGGCGGCTTCCTGTTTCTACTTTCAGCCTCTTGCTCTAGCTGGAAATAAGCACTTGCTAAGTGGGAAGGAAGACTGTTACACAAACATTAACCATACGCCGCATGGGTGCGCCGTGCCCCCTAGCAGACTGATATACGAACATTACGCATACGCCACATGGGTACGCCGTGGAATACTCATGCATATGCAAAGGGTAACAGGAGTGCTATTTTTGTGTGTGTGTGTGTGTGTGTGTGTGTGTGTGTGTGAGCGTGGGTGACACTGATAAGCGCATTACAGGATCGAATGGCTTTTGCAGAGCATTGAAATTGTCCCACACTCGATTTAGCTGGAGAGTGCGGGCCCGCCACCCACCCACCTCCCCCCGTGTCTCCATGTCTTCGGGCGATAATTGTGCCCAGAGGGTAACGAAAGTCGATAAGGTCAAACGGGAATGGCTGGGAGTTTGTGCACAATAGAAAGAGGAAAAGTGAAAAAGTTCAGGGGCCAGCACCTGCACACAATTGAAATTGGAATTATGATGCCACCACACCACTATGGTCCAAACGACCACTTTTTTTGAATAAATTAATAACTCGCGAATGAAACAAGATTTTCTTATTTGGTTATTTGGCGGTGTGGCACCGCCTTTTTTTTAATAATGCATATTAAAAAATAATGAATTATAGGGAATAACAAATATTTATAACATTTTTATTAAGAAATTAATGTAATTCATTTTTACTAAAATTATAAAGTCGTGGCACGCATAAAAAGAACACAAATTTTGATTTAACCAAAAAAAATAGTAAATTGTTGCAGCAAAGAGAAAAACGCCTTTGTCAGGGTGGAAAACGCTTTTTCCATGGTGCTCGTTGGGTCAGAAAAGTGGCGACTTTACTACTGGGTTCTGTACAGCCTTGCGAATCAATTTAGCTTTCTCTGGGCATAAAAATAAATGTTGTAGAACAAAATAGAACGCCAAACAACTCTGTATTGTTGATTTTGAGGTTATGATCTACTAATGCAAATTTTAAGATTTGTGGTCAAATGTGATATTTCTAACTATATACATTTCAACAAGCTTGTTATAGCTTTTCAAAAATCAGTTTTCAATAAAAATTGGCTCAAAAAAAGGGACTCACTTTAACCTATAACTACGAAGAAATCAAAACTATTAGATACAGTAAACAATACAATACACGTAGTAAAAACCCCACAGTTCAAGATTCACTAAAAAAATTGATCAGTTTATCGTATTTTTCAATTTATAAGAGATTTAAAACTGTAATTAAATTGGCTCACTGCGCGTGCACTTTAGTAACAACAGCTGGGTTGCACCGCTGTTTTCGCAAACGTGGCGCCACTAGGGAAATTTCTGGTACGCAACTTATATGGTCACTCTTTTTCTAATACAAAGTAATCAAAAGAACGGTTATTTTTAAACTTTTGAAAAATGTGTTGTTTCCAAAAAAGTAGTCGTTTGGACCATAGTGCACACGAGCGCGCACACACACACACACACTGAAATACAAGTATGGCTTTCTCGTGTTGGAAGTTTTTGTGCCACATCATGTGAACGATTCGAGTCCATGAAGACCGCGAGCCATGAAAATTGTTTTCATTTCCAATTCCAATTATTATTTTTATGTGCATTCATTGTCTGCAGACCGACGCATGATTTTATAGCCAGAATGCTGAATCAGCACACAGAAAAATAAAAGAGAAACACACACACACACACACACAGAGCCGAGCAGAGCGTGGAGTCCACTGTACTTGATTAATTTGATCAAGTTCGAGGAGGCGCAGAGTCAGAGGCAGGAGGCATAAGCTTAGGAGAGTCCTCCCTCACGTTCACGTCTTCTCCTCATTCACTTTCCATCTCAATTACCTACTTTATATTAACAGCGCTGTTTCACTCTTGACTGGCCACCAAAAGCAGCTCCCATGACTGCTCCACCACCACCACCATCGGCATCTCCATGGTCCTAGCCACTAGCCCCTAGCACTGGCACTGGCATGACTTCATGCCTCGTACGTGTCGCTGGCTGGCGCTGGAGTTGGAGATGGAGCTGATGACTGGGCCTGGAATTGAAACAAATTCGAACATGGCTTTGGCAAAATGGCAAAAACCTGCCCCGTCACATATACATAAAGCAACAAAAGCAAGAAACAGTAGCAGCAACAACAATTACTGGCTATGAAAGCCATGAAAGAAGTCTCCGCCACTCGAGTAGAGAATCTGTTGACATGCCCATGGAACCAAAATTAAGTGCACACTGGTACGAGCTGTTACATAAATTATATATAATTGGGTGAGGTGCAGAAACTGTTGAAATAACATTTTAGACAAACTTTTATCAGAGAGCTCAAGCTCACTTTCAATTAAATTTAACAAAACGTTCATTTGGTGCCCCAAATAAAGCCAAATAAAGCCCCCCGCCGCAGAACCGTTCTCTGCGGTGTATTCGGAAAGGTTTACTCACAGCCCTGGCGGAATATAGCCGTAACAATGTTAAAGTTTCCTTTTGTGGGGCTGCTTGCTATCCCACTGCAGGGACTTCTTCTCGCGGCGCTCCTTGACTTTGCCACACTTCAGACAGACACGGCCAGGCTGCGTGTGTGCCACCACTGTGCGTCTAAGAGGCGTTGAAATTAGCTCAACCCAAGCCACCGAGCCACCAGACACCAAGCACCACACCATACCAGCCCACTATGGGAAATTTGAACACTTTTTCTGGCCAAAACACATTTTTCAAAAGTTGTTATTTTAATTAACTTTAAGCCCTCATAAATCCGAATAACATTGGACATTAATGTTACAAAAACCAAAAGTTAACAGTGCGCACCACTGTTAACAGCTGTTAAAGTCAGCTGTTACATATCGATAGGCGAATTTTGTTGCAAAAAGTTATTTTTCATCATATAAAAAGTGATAAAAAGTTGTAAATTCATTAAATTAAGTGCATTTTTTACAATGGGTTACGTTAAGACAGGTATTTACAATGTGTTTGTGAGTTTGAACTGTCAAAAATGCCCTCATAGTTTTGTTTAATGGCTCATTTTTAACAAGCTTAACAAGCGTCTTATTTGAAATCTGGACTTTTGAACCGTTTCAAACGGTAAAATGTGATTTTTTGAGGGTTGGCCAACCAAGTTTAGCTCAGTCGTTTCCTCATAGATTTTTATGAACAATACTTTAAACGACGCCCAATTGATGCATCTATACACAAAAATATAAGAATAAAGGGTTTAATTTTTGTTTACTTTTCCTAAGTTTTTAAAATCAAAATTTTGAAAAAAGTACTGGAAGAAAACGATTAATTTTGCATTTGAAATCTTAATATATCCCAGGCGGTAAGTTTATCAGCTTTTCAGAATTTCAAAGTTCACTACAACCAAATGTATGATACTTAAGTAATGTAAAAAATAACAGTCAACAGTCCTGATAAAAATTTCTGTGAACACGTAACTTGAAATAAAAATGTTTGGTTGTTTTTAATTTTTTTTAAGGCGTGCCACGCCCTGTTGTATAAAATACAAATTTACCAACGTGCTCCAAACATTTCTGTGTTTTTAAATTTTGAGCAAAAACAATAACAATATGATTTTTTTATTTAAAAAAGTCGTTGCCACGCCCATTGTTTCAAAATACCTTCTTGATGCTGTTATTAACTAATATCAAAAAACTAAACTACAAAATATTGTGTTTCGTTTGGAAGTTATTAATTATTGCCACAAAAAGTGGTAAAATTTCCCATAGTTCAGCCCACCCACCATCCAGTCAATCCACTACTCCTCCTTATCCCTTAAAATTTGTGCGCCGCCGCCGCCATCTTCATCTTCATTGTCAGCAGGGGCCGAAGTAGGCAACCTAACAGCAACGCCAACGCCAACGCTGAGCACGAGGACGAGGACGTTGTTCAAGTGGCGTTAGATAAATGCTAAATTCATGTCTGGCGGGCGCCCAACATTATTAGATGGGTGGTTAGGCAATGCCCAGGGGCTGGGTGCCCCTCCCCTATAGTCTTGCGGCACAGTGCCCTTTGAAATACACGCTTTAGTGCACATTAAGACTTGTTTACAAATTTGCTTCAAACATGAAATTAATTTGTAAAATTTCCAAAATTTCCCTCAAACAACTGAAGTGGGGCAGACAGATCTCTGGATACTGCTGGATACGTGTGGGGTGCGGTAGTGTAGCACATGTACGCACTTTAATTAGCTAGTAGAGTCCCCCACGACTCACCACCCACCACCCAACGTCTACTCCTTGTATCTTTCCATCTGTCATCATCGCCCAGGACAACCAACTGTTGTAGGTTGTTTCCCAGCTTGCGGAAAATTCCAGCTCGTTGATAATGATGGTAGAAAAAACCCTCAATGGCCAAAGAAGGAGCAGCACATTGGCCACGTTCCGCATTCCAGTGTCCTAATCTGATCCCTCGTCTTTGGGGAGGGGCACGAGTGCTGCTCCTGCTCCTGCTTCGGCTCCTCCTCCCGTGCCCGTGCCTGTGCCTTTGACTGACTTGAACTTCTTATTTTTCGGCACGCACTGCAATTTTATCCAATTTGTATTTATAGCAGCTGGGGTCAAGTTTTGGTTTCCTACACTGATCCACAAAATGTGGATGCTGTCAGGGAGATAGTCGATAGATAGGCACCCATATCCTCCTCTGTGTGAGTGTGTGTAGGCGTAGAACTCAAGCCCAGAGATTGAGATTGATTTGATTTTATTAGTTCACACAGAGATATTTTTGGCATTTTTGCGAGTATCTATGGACGGACTTTCTTTTCTCAATACGAGTATTTCGTTTGTCAATCATGGAGATACGACGAGTATCTCCCCGTAAAAGAAGAATTCCCTACAGATCGGAGACAATGTTCGAGAGCCTCAATCAATTTGCGAATGGCAAATGCAATATGATTAAATAATTCAATGATTCAAGTTCATATATCCAACTTCTGTTTGACAGTGTAATAAATCTGTCAGCTCTTTTGGCTTCCCTATGCGTACATTTATGGGCATATACTGACATACTGTCTGTTATGTGTTTGTTTCTTGGAAATATGCTGTCATTGTTTTTGCTGTTCTGGCTTGTCTGTTGCCTTGGCTGCTGTCTAGTCCCTGCCTTTAAGCTGAATCCATGATTCTGCTCGGCTCGGCTTTGCTTTATTTTATTTTGTTTTATTTTATTCCCCCTCCCCTTTTGTTTTCATCGCTTTGATTTGTGCTTCTGTTGCTGTGTGCCTTCTGGCTTGCCACTGGTTTAAGCCAAATTCTACATAAAAAGGCAACGACAGACGCCATGAATACCTTCAGCAACAGTACCTACCAGTGCCCAACAACTCGAGCCGAAGAGCTCAAAGAGTAACATTGGAGAAGTGGCATAAAAGGAGAAAAAGGCCAATAATTCTGATAAAGTCTGGCAAGCTTGAATGGATAATCACGATAGTCTGAAATGGCAGTCTCAGGCGATATTTAAGTGATATGAATTTAAATAATATTTGCAATATGTTAGTTGCTAGGAAAATAGTCCCATACTAATGCTTAAAACATAGTGTAGCCCTGAAAAATACATAACTCTGAATTTGTCGGCCTGTGCTTTAAGTAAAACAAAAGAAAATAAATAGGTAAATAAGCAACTAAAATGTGCAATAACTAGTTCAATTATCGGCTGACGTCATATCGTTCTCATGTAGTATTGGAAAATGTTCTTTCACCGAAAAAGCGTGGACGAAACTTCAATTAAATAATTCCGAGCTGTGACAAATAAAAAACAAAATAGTGATTTATGCAGCTGTAATTTTAATAGGTGCAGGTATATCAATTTAATTTCACACACTATCGACTGTATCGACTAACCACATACGCTGTGAAGTGTTGTACTGCTGGAAACTGTAAATTTGTCATTTCAATCAAGCGTCCGAGTAATAAAACAAAACCAAAAAAACCGGAGAAAATTATGGATTTGGCCATGGAAAAAAAAGAAAACCTTTTGAAACATTTGGTAGAGCAGTGCTCGTTGTGGCACAAAGACCCACTTAACGGATTTGCCGCGAAGCCAAAAGAGGACAAAGACGGTAACAAAAATTATTTATTTTGGGTGCCCGGCGAAGAGGATACAGCGCATGCTAAGCCAGCCCGACTTGTCTGATGTCACCAATTTGACAGCCAAAAATATGTTAACTTCCGAAAGATATTATTATGATGCCCAGGCGCGTCAGCTGGCTCATACAATAGCCAGACTCGGACTCGAAGAGTCTAAATACTAAACGTACCTACACGAACAGGTAAGGTTAGCTTTTAAATTAAATCGCTAAAAATAAAACTGTAATTATGCTTCTCTTCATTTATTTGAGAATTAGTCTGCTGCTGGCCATACACACACATAAACGCATACACGCTGTTGAAAAAACAAGAACAATTACATATACACATACAAAGGTAAGGTAATGTTAGATAGTGAGTCCAAAACATTGATTAAAATTAAATCAACAATTTTTTGTTGATTTCCACTTTGCATTGCTAAAGAGCAGACTGTGCACCACATAGAAACGGAAAGAAGCAGGCGCAACATTAATACTAAAAGAAACACGAATGATTATACAGGTAAGTGTAGTGATTTTATTTAAATTAAATCAACAATAAACAGAATTGAAATAATCTTGTACTTTTAGAATGAGGCTGCAGCTGGTCCTACACACACACACACACACACGTACACGCTATTGGAACAACAAAAATTATTATACACACATAAATACAAAGGTAATGTCATGAGTCCAACACATTGATTGAAATTAAATCAACATGTTGTCTCCCTAAATTAGAATTCCACTGCTGTTGTTGCTACTCATATTGGTGGGGTCTCTGTCTCTGCCTGGACTTTCCTATATGTCCCCTGCATCCGAGCAATTATTGAGAAAACTAAACATAAGTAACGGAGAGGAGGAGGGAAAGATCAAAATCATTAGTCACCAATGTACTCGTAGTTACACTAATAAACGATCGAATCGATTCACATGATGGATGATGATGCAAATGATGGATGCACTTGGGTAACATTGAGTAATATTTCAGGACCTCTTCAGGAAAGTATTTAGAACTCTTTGCAAACGGTTCGGCTCGGAGCGGAAATCTGTATCCTTATATGCGAGTATGTACGTAAATATTCTTATTCAAAAGTCTGTAGAATCGTGCAATATGTTTTCCTTTCCGTAAAACAGAATTTCATAAGGAAACTAAATTGTAGAAACAAGTTTTAGATGGTCTTTCCTTAACGTTTTGTGTAGCATTCTTCGATGGATTGATTTATTAAAAATTCCCAAGAGCTGTTTGAGTGTCTAAAGTGACTAAATGGCCTTTGCGGAATTATCTATTCTTAGGCCACAATCACTCAAGTTGGGAAGTGGGTCGGGGAACGTCTGGGGAGTGTGCAGACAAATGACTTAATTACTTTTTCAAAGTCAGTTAATTAGTGTTGGCCAGGAGCAGCAGCAGCCGCAGCAGACCAAACGAAAATGGTCAACGAACGACTTAAATGGGGAAAATGAGTTGCCAGCAGGAAGCGGGACGTATGTACATAAGTGGGAGTCAAAAGGTAGAGCATAAATTACAAGAAATCGAAGTGGCCTGCACTGTTCCATCGCTCTGACCCAGAAGGTCGAAGGTAGTTGGCTATGCGAGAGTTCAGCATTTATTGATGCTGTTAACACTCTTTAGCCCCTCTCTCCACTCAGCCTGGTGTGTCTTCTTTCCTTTGTCCAAAGACAGTCCATAAAACATAGCCCTGCCCGAGCGGACAGTGGGCCACAAGTACCTTTACCCACTACCCTGTACCCTCTACACTGTACACTGTACCTGCCATGGGGTTATTAAAATCAAATTTAATGATTGAATGATGTGCCGATGCTTAGCAGGTGTTCAGTGGAAATTAAATGGAAGTATACATATTTAAACATATGTATGTACGTGTAAATAATACACTGAGCTACACAATTTAGATACATGTATAATTCTTTGGAATGCCAGAACAAGCAGTGTAAATGTGATGCAATTAATGTAAAAATAATAATGTTGTCCTGCAGAAAACAGAAACTTTGTGTTGAGTTTGACGTTCTGTGTTATAATAAACGAATAAAAGCTGGAGTCGGTAGTTCTGCACTAGTTTAACTATCGGCTGACGTCATATCGTTCAAGTTCGATATCTAGTGTTGGAAAATGTTCTCTTGCAAAGCGTGGTAAAAATGTACTTTAGTTTATTCCATTTATAATAAACTAAATAATATACATACTATACGACAGTTTCATGCAGCGGTTATACTACGAATAGGTACAGTAGCTTCAATTTAATTTCACCATCGACTCTATCGATTGACCAAGTGGACTGTCAAGTTGTAGTTTTAGAAATTAGTTATTAGCCGAGAACGGCAGGCGTCAAGAAAAATGGCACAAAAAACAAAAAAGGAAACAATTATGACATTTATTGACCATATGATGGAGCAGCGCTCGTTGTGGCGCCAAAACCCGCTCTACGGCTTTGTGGCGCGACCGAAGAAAATGCAGTGGGGAACCCCAAATTACCTAATCTGGGAATGCACCATTCCGGGCGAAGACAATACGCCATGGAGATATGCTCGATTCCAGCTCACACTGACATTCATCGCCCAGCATATTCTGCCTATGGTGCGCTTTCACGTGCCGCTCTATCACCCTAACATCGATCGGTGGGGCTACATGAAGTATCAGTGGAAGAACGTGGTGGGGGAGACTCACGACATCAAGTATACTCTTACGGCCATACAGCGTATACTCAGGCATCCGGACTTGACGGAAGGGACCCATTTGGAAGCCCGTGATATATTCATATTCAAACCCGATTCGTATTATTTCCAGGCGCGTCTGCAGGCTCTCAAGATTATAGAGGCAGAAGAGTCTCTATACGAGCCGCTCCCCATGGAAACGCAGGAGAATGAATGATCTTGGATGAGAAGAACGATTATAAAGGCATTCATTTGAGTTAAATCAATAAAAACAATCTTTAATTATGTTTCTGCTAATTTCAGAATGCCGCTACTGCTTCCCATTTATATTTATGCAGAAGATATGCACACTCGTGGCACCCCCGTTGGTGGATAAACAAGAATGATTATGTAAGGAACTTCATATAAGAGATGCCACATTGATTGCCATCTAACCAACAATTGTTCCTCTTGTTCAAGAAATCCGCTTCTGTCTAATACTCTTCGCATTGGTTGCGCAGTCCACTGACAGTACAGAAAAAAGAGAGAAAAAACTAAACATACATGTACATAATTAATGATAGATAAACAACGAAAAACTGATGCCAATGTACATATGTAATTAGATACTACCAAAAAAACACTCCAACTCTTGGCATACAATTTGTACAAATGTTTGTGTGATCTTGGGTAATCTGGAATGTGTTGTTCCAAACTTTATGTACATACAATTAGCAATACTATATATACTGTGCAACCATGAGTCCATGAAAGTACCAATGATGGTGTTGATATCGAACGAAAGAAAAGCCAATCTGACAAGACCGAAGAAAATATTCCAGGCTGCTGGTAAGCCCCTCGGCATGAAAACTTATCCGTTCACTTAAAACTATGTACATACATATGTACGTATGTATGTACGTATACATTTTTTGCTCGTTATTATGCTTGGCATAAAGAATCTATGTGTGGACGGGCTAACTTATTTATATGCTCGGGGCGCAGGCATACATATGTATATAGTAGCATACCATAAACGTAGATATTATGTATGGTTATACATACATATAAATTTATGTA
The DNA here is from genome assembly GCA_035043285.1 of Drosophila subsilvestris. NCBI lineage: Eukaryota > Metazoa > Arthropoda > Insecta > Diptera > Drosophilidae > Drosophila > Drosophila subsilvestris. Next base: position 3,134,748 of record JAWNNB010001732.1, read on the forward strand.
CGAACATACTTATGAAGACATTTTAGCAGCTTAGCACTTAGCTGGTTCCCAGTGGCAGTGGAAGTCTCGGGGCCCCAGCTAATTCGAGCGTCTTGGCACGCCGAATGCTTCATTAAAACCAGCTCGAAGGCGACACTAGCCGGGAGGATGATGTCGACTTTAAAGCCTTTTGCAGCTATTTATCAACTGATAGTCAAGTTCTGCGTGTGCCGAGCATAAAAACTAACTTTGAGCTACTTATAGGGAACTTAAAAACATGAAACAACTCCCAAGTGGGGGAGCTAGCTTCTCGTTTCCCCGGCAAAGAAGCTGCGACCGAGACGGGCATAGGTCTCTGTCTCTACGCAACAGAACAACAAAATGGGGCTGCTATTTCGGGTATAGAGAAGAGAAATACAGTAAAGAAGTGGTAAAAGAGAGAGAGAGAGGGCCAGAGAGGTATCTGCATCCATTCGTTTTGCTGGCTGACATGTTGAATGTTCCCCAAATTCAATTTGCAAAAGTTGAAAGCTAATGACGATGCCCAGAAATAAGAGGCCACTTGATTTGACAAAAAGTGGCACCAAGCCCAACCCCATGCCCACCCACAACCCTTTTTTCCAGTTGACCGGAAAGCATTTTCAATGCAAGTCTCGTCCAAGTAAACGTTTAAACTTGTCCCCCAAACGGCAGCTATCCGAATGTGAGTCGCTCGTAATACTCGTACTCTCAGCCGCCCCACCATAGCAACAATTTCCTATTCGTGGCCAAAAACATCTCTTTTTGGGTCACTCAGCAGCAACGCTCTGGCAGTCACTCACTCACGGTCAGTAAAGACAATACATTGTACCAATAAAACTACAAACTAGAATTTACATGTTTTTATTTAGTTTATTTAGCATTTGTATATATATTAAGTTTTGTGATTTTCATAATTTTCTCTGTACATTCTTTGATTCAGATTTTCGTTTCATATTTTTCTTCCTGTTCGGATTGTAGTTTGGCAGCGAAGGATCTTTTTCGGCAATCAGAAGTGACTGCGCTTGTACATTATCATAGTAAAGTTCCGAGTTGACGGATAACCAGTAGTGGGCCTCCCCATTCGAAAGTTCATGCATGTTCGGCCTGTCCATCTGGTACTGCACGGTCCAGAGAATCTTCTTGATGCTGATCGAGGAACTGGCACTATCCGGGTCGAAATGCGGCAAAGTCATGCAGCCAGCCTCATCCACATTCGGGTGTATGATGGGATACTTGAAGAACACCTCCGGCAGGGATGCCGGGTAGTGGATGTCAAAAAGGAGCTGCACATTGTAGCGGGCATGCTTCCATGCCGTCCCTGCCTCGCCCGGTACAATGCAGTCCCAGACCATATAGTTCACGCTTCCATCACGCGATTTCGCGGGACGGGCAGCAAATCCGTACATTGGAGCTCGTCGCCATTGCGCACGCTCTTCGATCAAACGATTTAGAGCGTATTCAGACATATTTTCCGACTTAATTGTACAAATTTAATTTATTTATCGCAGCACGCCGCCACGCGCTTTTGAGCGCCGTTAACAAAGAGTAACCGTTTTCCAGCACTACCACAAGATCAATCTTTACAACACTGCATATCTATCGATAGTTTTACTGCAGGCTCTAAGTTTTTATTTTTAATTAGATTAATGTGTATTTAATATTCATTACGAGACATCAGGTAATGCAAGGTACCATGGAGTCAGTCACACGGATTTTTCTATCGCACCTGTATATTCCAGGGGAATATGCACTCGTGTGTCATCTCTATACAAAAATATCGCTTCAATTTATAAACTTCTTGGAAATTAAATGTGCTGAATGTGGGTTTTGATTAATATTCTGATCCGCCACCAAGATGATTTGAACATGGAGAAAATTACCCATAATTGTCACCGTTTTGCTCATAGCAGTCACATCGCTTGTTTCTTTTTGTACGGCATCTGCATGCAGCCATCCAGCCGGAACTTTGGGTGACTTTTGTTCCGAGTCAACAGCATGGAATGGCTGCAGTGTGAAAAATTAATTTAAGCAGTCGGTAAACTACAGCATCATATATCATCCAGGGTGTCCAGGGAAGACGCCGCCACAGAGACCACGAGCATACCAAGGCCAGAGAGCACATCAAAGCAAAGGAAAATTGGCAGAGAGCCATAGCCATATCTATGGCTATGACCAGGCTATATCCTTGCGGCTATGCTCAGCGCCTAGTTCATAAATCATTAGGCTCGATTGTCTGGTCAACACGCTTTCACCCTCTCCCCCAACAGAGTCCGGGTTCTCGCCCTGTAGCCTGTGTGGGTGTGTTGGCCCACATCTTGATAGTCCTGCCCTGGCACACACTAAATTAATAAAGCATTTTGGTATCTACCTCTACCCTACCTGCCAGATCTCCAACCAAACGAAATGAAGAACACACATACATATGATGAACTGAGGGAACACAGAATCAGAAGTAATAAGAAAGGTAAGCCCCAAAAATTGCAGCTCCAAAAAAAGATAATAAGCAATGAATTATCCTACACGCACAGGAGTTGCAAAAATCAGCCTGAAGACAGATACTGCGTATGCTCGTCGTACCTATAGACGTGTGTGTAGGTGGGGGTCAGGCCTCTTGAAATTTATCGCACGTTATGCCTGATGCTGAGAGTTGTAATTTTTCATGAACAACCCCCGGACACGGAGCCGCACGACACGCCAAGGAGCACCAAAAACTGTAGCGATGGAACTAGGTGCGTGGGGGGAAGGAAGAGAGAGAGAGAGGGAAGGGGCAACTGCCAGGAAGATGGAGATGAAGCGACAATGCCTCCACACATGTTTGACAAACGAGGAATGGTATAATGATGGCAACCAACAAACTCACACACACCAGACAAGAGTTTGCAGAGTGAATTGTGGAACAAGGAGATCGTAGAATGATCATAGAATGACTCGAATATTGGATATCGAACGGGCTGGATAAGAAATTCTTTTACTCGAGACAGGAACAATAAAACAACTCACTAAAATTGGAATAAGAATATTCGCTATTTAAATAGATCAATGGTAGCATTCCCGAATAAAACATGGAAGGATTACTAAACAAAAATTGTCCAAAATTGCAAAGGTTCTTCAACAAATTCATATATATGCTTGATCGATCCATCACACATGTACGTTGACATAATGGATTGATCAAGAAGCAGGGTTTGCTACGGATTGAACACAGAAACTCCAGGCAATTGCAACATTCCGGCACCATCCTAATGCTGGCTAAGAAGTCACCATAGAGCGCCCACCTTCATCTAACAGCTGCACAGGACTGAGTGCGAGAATCACATGCGCTCACTCGTCTTGAGATTGCCTTGTAGAGCAATCAGCAATTAATATTTTGAAAAGGATTTAACTACACCAAGTTGCTCGTTCTATTAATGCTCATTTATTTTTAAACTACTATTCAAGAAGTGACACTTTGGTCGCCTGTGTGAATATGGAAGATAAACAGGTGTATAAGTATGTGTCAGCGACTGTAGGACAAACTTCATGAAAAGGATAAGCTGGAAGGAGGGAACAGCCAGCGAACTCCACACGCGCACACATAATGCAAGATTAATTTTTGATGTCGTTATAAATAAAAGCTCGTGTATTTTATAGCTTCACTCACTCCAGCAGTTTCCATACCCCGCAGAGCCCACCGAACCACCAACTTTATCCGACAAATGCCAGAGAATTTTTTTGCTGTCCTCTGCCCGCCCGCCTGCTGGACATCCATGTGAAGGGTTGTCGCTGGTCTGGTCTGTGAGAGTGGGGTAGTATTATGTGGCTTTTAAACGGAATGTCAGTGGCCAGCAGCCAGAGGGAGGAGACACTTTCTCTGTCTCGAACGCCAACGGCCACAAGAATAATGTTGTATTTTATGTCCCTCGAATGTAATTCGCGGATGGAACGCGTTTTGTTCGCATAATCGGATTTGGAGGAATACAGAGAGACACGACACGGAGAGACAGAGATTCGCGAAAGAGTGAAAATCCCATTCAAATATGACAATCAAATTTAATCGCAGGACAGACATTTTATTCATTTCACTTCGTTATGCTACAGCACCCAAATTGGGATACTAAGGGACGCATCATTTGTCCGCACAGGCGAACTAGTTAATTACAGCTCGATGGGGGGTAGAATTGGTTATATAATTTTCGAGTGACTAATGCAATAAAAATAAGTGTATACTTGTAGCGTTAGGATAAAGCATGAAATAAATAGAAATAAAAAATCAAATGTTCCACTATTTGAAGATAATTGTCTTAGACCTTAGTCTTCACATAAAGCCCTTAAACTATTCCTTGTTTTTTCCCGCTTCAAATCGACAAATCAAGCAAATAAATCCAGTCGTTTTGTACCTGCAATATATGTACATAAATTTAAATTAACTTATGTATGTCATAGTTTAATTGGTAGAAAGAAATGCTGTACCTATAATATTTTTCATAAGCTTACAAGAATCAGTTTTCCAGGTATTCCCTTAGATCGATTTTATGATTAAATGCATTTAGGGGACTCTGCCCAGAGCCGCTGCTACGTGAATATACAGGTACATACATATGTACATATGTAAATATGTAAATATATATATCTAGATGCTTATCATAGAATTCTGAGAGATCTGTTTGAGCCAATTCATCATGTTTAAGGAAGTCTTTTTGTTGTCTTGTCATCAGATTACGTGATGATCTTCTCCTGATTTCGAGAGATTTGTATCCAGCCAAAGGAAAAGCGAAGCTCGCAGAAGGATCACACAGTTGAAAACGTTTGTGCTGGATATCCGTATGTAGTAGAATGGACAATTTGCACTGCATAAACTGTTGAATATGATTACATATGTACATACATATGTATGTATGTAAATTAATTATTCTGTGGTAGCTATGATTTTCCGCTTACCTCAGAACTGCCAACTGCAAGAAGGCAGTATCCGCGGCAAATTGAGCCATTGAGCAATTAGTGAGCCCTTTTGACACATGCTGTTGTGGATAATCAATATTTAGAAACCCCTTGGCGTTGGCAATGCCATTAAGTAGCCCCGAGTCACATACATATTTAGATGATTAACCTAACCACAAACAAACGAGGCACAGCCAACAAATTATTGCTTCTGCGGTTGCTTGCACTGATCGTTGCTATGCGGTTGCCTTTGCGTTTGCAGCAGGTAAACCCCTCCGGCGCCACCGCCGCCAACCTGCCTGCCCCCTGCCGTCCTTCTCGGGGATACATATGTACATACATATGTACATACATATGTACACACATGCATAGATTGAATCTGCTTGAACAAAAATAAAGACAAAACAAAAAAAAAATACGTAAATGTTCACACAAAATGGGAATCAATCCCGGTTTAAATTGTTACATACATACATACATATGTACATATGTATGTACTAGTATACCAGATTTCACTTTTGCATGTTCAAATTGATTAATTTTTGGACAGTACATCATTCGCCTCTCCTCCCTCTCCAAGAACGATCTCTCTCCTTGGCGCCGCCTCCATCATTTGATTAATTTCATCCACGGACATATCTACCACATCATTAAGTTCGGTTTGTATTGTTTATTTTTACAATATTTTAACTGCTTGGCTCTGCGAGACATGTGCCACGAATGTACAGTGTTAGAAACTGGGTTGGAGGGTGTGACACACAAATAAAAAGTAAATACTTGCCACGTGCTACACTTACAGTGTTATTGCACTGTAGAAAAGTACTTGATACTTGCTACGCAGTATTGGGTATCTGAGTGCATCGGCTCTACCCCTTAACCCTGCCTACCCAGCCTTGCCGTTATCTTATTTCCCACTCACACTTTTTGGCTGGCCGAAAACAATTTCAATGTTCGCTCGTTGGGCATTAAAGCCTAGTACTCAGATCCGTAAAAACACCTAGCGAACAGAATCAGGGTTGATATTCGTATGAAACCGATAATCAATTTTTTCGGGCAAAAACTGTTTTCTAGGCTCTGTACGGAAAGCGGTAATCAGTTAAGCCTAGTACTCAGTTCCGAAAAAACACCTCGTGAACAGAATCAGGGTTGATATTCGTATGAAACCGATAAGAAATTTTTTTGGTCGAAAGCTGTTTTCTAGACTCTGTACGGAAGGCAGTACCCAGTTCAAGAAAAAACAGGGTCGGTAAGTATCCGAAGTTATTTGCTGGTATGTTTCTCCTCACCTCACTACCTCACCTTACATCAATTTGATATAATTTGCCAGAAAACTCGAAGCAAAAATTGCAATATGAGAGCAAAAAACCAAGTTAAATATTTAAATAATGAAGACAAATAGACTGTAATTAATGGAGGACAATTATATGGATATTATAATTTATTACTTTTATTAATTTTCATGAATATAAATCAAATATAGTTTTAAAACATGTTGTCTTCTCGGTGGTCGGCACGGGAGGCGTCGCCATCTGGTGCTGCTGATAGTCAGACACATTACCTTTCCAATAAAATATTGGGGAGCCCAGAATATGCCTGGGGAAGAGCGATCCCAGCCGAAGAAGTGCATTTCATTAACTTTAAACAAAACCAAGCATCTTTCTGAGCAGTGTAACCGTACGGAATGCAGTGCACACATCTGGTCACATTTCTGGCCGCTAGCAGAATATATGACATTTTTTTGCCAGCAAACAGTTTTTTGGATCTAAGTACTAGGCTTAAAAATGAAAAGCCACACACAAATTAGAATGCCCCTGTGCAGACACGCTGACTGAAATGAATGAACGAATGAATTTTCAAATAAATACCAACGTATATACATACATATGTACATACATATGTATATCGAAATGTGAGGCTGGTTGTGTTGGCGAGGGGCTGTGGGTATTTGGCAGTTGATAAACCGTTTGTATGGGCAATTATAAATGCATATGGCGAACGGGCTACATCCAACATTTACGAATTATTATCCTAAGCACACGGGCGGGCACACACACAGCATCCATGGGATGGAAGCTAATCAAATTTTCCAGGTGCTAACTAAATTGCTTTTTGTGGATGAAATTCGGGTGGAGAAGGAAAAGAAAGATAAAGAGTGGGGCCGAAAACGAGAGGGAAAATAGATGGCTACATAGGGCGGAGAAGGGATATGGATTGGGGAAAAGGGATACAGTGAGAGATAAAGAGAGGGAAGGGATAGCGCAGCAGACCTTTCCATTCAATTAGCCCCGAGTGAGGATATACATCAATGTTCACTGCTCCTCTTCTCCCTTTGCTTTCGCACTCACTCCGCCTTCCTCCGCCTCTCTGTCACTCCTCTTAAGTGGGATGAGTTGAACTGAAATGAGCAAAGGAGAGAGAGCAGAGGTGTAAGGATTAACCTGATGACCTGTAAGGCATATTCAGCATCAACAGCTAACCCTATCCTCCAGGTCATCTTTCTCTCCACCGGCTCCATCTCCATCTCACCTTCTTCATCAGCATCGTCTCTCCACCATCTCTTATCCTGTCTGTCTGTCTCGGTTGGTAGGACAATCTATTTAGCTTATACTTGGACCGCTCTGGCCCTGGGCCCTGGGCCATACATTTTAATGTCCTTGTTGTTCTTGCTCTTTTAGTTCTTCCAATTGTTGCTGTTGGTGTTGCTGTTGGTCTGTGTAGTTGTTGCATTCCTCAATTTGTTTGCACACCCATCACATGAAGTAGTTGTCTCGATTTCAGCAACTAACTAAGAAGCGAAGAATAGCTTCAAGCCAATGATCTAGATACCCTACCCTCGATACACGCATACACGGATCGACACGCAAACAATCAAATGTTCTGCAGTGCGATTGTGTGAGTATACAGCACCCTGCAGTACCAGAAGTGAGCGATGACAAAAGTCAACTACGCGTCATTCAGCCGTTTTGCTCTGCCGCTGCGGCAGCCGAGCAGAATATGAAGTCGACGTCGCGAACGACGCGTCGGTACCTTTTAATTTCCCTTTTTCTTTCTTTTGTTTCTGTTACAGCACGCGTTGTAGCAGAATTCGGTTTTTCCGTCGGCGTCGACAAAGTTGTTAGAATTGTGCGGTAAAAAGTGAGACGCAGGTTTTCTTATTTTGGGCAAAATTATTATCAGGTAAGTGCAGTGTTTCATTTAAATAAAAATACGTCTATTGAGCGTTGTAAAAAATGAATAAACTGGGAAATTGCGAAATTATCAGTGTTTTGCACGAAATTTCAATTTCCAACAACGAAAACAGAAAAACCCACCCTAAAAGCGAGGCTCGAGTCGAGCAGATATGTACATATTTTGGCGGGTGTTTTGTTTTTGTTTTTGCCGGATCTACCATAGCTGATCTACTGAGAGCATTATTAACCAATTTTATAAATTTCGAATGGAAATATACTAATTACCCCATCTTATTTCAGTGGCCTCACGAACATGAAAACATCAACAACACTTAAAAAGGAGGTTCTGTGGCAAAAAAGAACACATAGAACAAAATTGTAAATCTAGTTTATAATAATACAACAATAAATAAAAAGAAATTGAATATTTTCATACAAAATTTACCCATGCTTTTCCACAAAATATCGACAGTGAAATATGTACATCACTTATGAAGGCCTTAATTTTTAGGAAAAATTATCGCTTATTAAGACCTTACTTTTTAGGAAAAGTAATCACTTATTAAGGCCTTACTTATTAAGGGAAATTCATCGCCTATTAAGGCCTTACTTTTTAAGGGAAATTCGTCACTTATTAAGGCCTTACTTTTTAAGGGAAATTGATCACTTATTAAGGTCTTACTTTCGGCTATTTCTCGCTTACTATGTCATCGCTTATATTCCTAGGACATCCCTTGGTTAAAGTAAACAGTCCATCGTATGGGAGGTCGTCGATGACGTAAGCGAGCTGCATTACATTGGCATCGCTTACTAGTCGACGACTGGTACTGCAGGGTTCCTTCATATTATAAGACCCTTTTCAAGGCTATTAAACTGGTTGTCCATGTCCTATGCTTTGTGTATGTGTGTGTGGGAGTGTGTGTGTAGTTTTCATTAACTTTGCCCCAGATCCCCAGGAAGGAACTTTAATTGAAGAGCCTGATGAATAACTCAAGGATTTTCGGATTCCTTAAGTGGTGCAACCAAAGCTCAAGGAATTTTCTCACTTCAAGTAGGCTAAAGGCTAAATACATATGTATGCATGTACAATGTACATCTTGACAAAATCATATAAAGTATATATTCAATTTGAGGAGGGAGAGAGAGCGAGAGACAGAGAGGAGTGCTCAGGACAACATTTTCAGCGCTTAGTCACGCACCAAAACTTTTTTCGAATAATATTATCTGTGAAGCGCAAAGAAAAAAAAATTGAAAAACAGATACTCAAATACGCCCACACGCTTAACAATTCAATTTGGGCAAAATACAAGAATAAGAAGAAAAGAATAGAGTGCGATGGCTGGTGGGGGGAGGAAGAAAGTTTGGATAAAGAAGGCAACAGATAAAAATTCAATGGAGTCAAAATTAGTTTTGGGGTTTTCCACTCAACTAAAACTTGGGTTTTTCATATGTATGTGAATGTATGTATGTACGTATGTATGTACATATGTACATATATGTGTATGTAGGTCTGGGCTCTGGGAATGTGTAAAAGTGCAGCCGCCGCCAGCCAAATTCCGTTCAGTTCAGTCCATTGCAATCATCTCTCTCTGCTGCTCCCTTTGGCCAAAAAGTTTAATTGTTCAACTTGGACTGCACTTCCACCTCCACGTCCAATCCCCGCGCCATCCCAACACAGCCCTGTCCTGCCATTTCACCATTTCCAGCCACTTCACACACTTGATTCAAGCTCTGTGGCCCAAACTTTGTTTCCTCTACTGCCGCCGCTGTTTGTTGCAACTCCAATTGTGCAGCAGACGAGCACATTTCAAGAATTAAGAAAAAACCAAAACAAATTTCAAACAAAAGTGCAGAGCACAAATAAATAAAAATTGAGGCGGGACCAGCCTCAGCCTGTATGTATGTATTTAAATAAATCACATTTGCACATACATATGTATGTACTATGTAGGTGAATATTTTCTATCTATCCATTCGATAAAAAACTGCACGGCAAAAGCAATTGTTTTCCAACTGTATAAAGCATTTATGCAAGTCTGAAAGACATACGCAAACACGATTTAAAGCAGCCACGCTGCTACCAGATCGTCTCCAAATCATACAAATGCATACATATGTACATGTGTATGTATCTCGCTCACATCTACGGTATGTATGTATGTATGCATGGGTACGTGCTGCAATACTCATAAGCCTAGTACTCAGTTCCGAAAAAACACCTCGTGAACAGAATCAGGGTTGATATTCGTATGAAACCGATAAGAAATTTTGTTGGTCGAAAGCTGTTTTCTAGACTCTGTACGGAAGGCAGTACTCAGTTCCAGAAAAAACAGGGTCGGTATATACTAGAAAAGTATCCCATAGTATTTGCTGGAATTGCTGGTATCTTTCTACCCCCTGTAAAGTTATATAAATTGCATTTAATTTGCTAGCAAGTTCGAAGCAACCACTGCAATATGAGAGCAAAAACAAAATGAGATATTGAAATAATGAACACAAATAGAAACTAATTAATGCAGCACTATATGAAGGACAATTATACGGATATTATAATATATTATTTTTATTAATTTTCATGAATATAAATCAAATATGGTTTTCAAACATGTTGTCCTCACGGTGGTCGGCACGGGCGGTGTCGCTATCTGCTGCTGCTGATAGTCAGACAAACTACCTTGCCAATAAAATATTGGGGAGCCCAGGATATGCCTGGGAAGAGCGACCCCAGCCGAAGAAGTGCATTTCATTAACTTTTAACAAAACCAAGCATCTGTCTGAGCAGTGTAACCGTACGGAATGCAGTGCACACCTCTGGTCACACCACATGGCCGCTAGCGAATTATATGACATGAGTTCGCTACCAAACAGTTTTTGGATCTGAGTACTAGGCTATAAGCATAAAAGGCAACGCAGAGTTAAAATAAGAGAAGTTTCTCGTTTCTCGACTTTACATATTTGTAAATTTAATATCTTGTTTTGTTGTACAAAGGTTATTTGGCTTCCGTGTTCCATCATTTGAAAAAGCGCGGGAAAGCAGTTTGTTAGTTAGGGGCTTGAGATATTTATGTGTGTGCCTTTCCTCAAAATTCAGCGTAGCCTGTAGGCCTGGCGTGCGATGCGAGCATTATAGCAGAGCCGGTTAGTCAGGAACAAGTTAAAGGCCGCAGTGTTTTTCCGAGCATGCAGAGCCAGGTCTGGGTATTCCAGAATATGCTGGATAGCCAGCAGTATCATACCGACATCCATCTTCGGGGCCAGAAACTTCGGCTCGAGCACTGATATTGGAATCTGAAGGTAGCGCGTGGAACCAATATTCGGGTGGAATATGTCCGACTGGAAGCGCACAAGCGGTATCGAGCCGGGATACAGATTGTTATAATACAAGAAAACGTGGTAGCGCCCGAGCTCCCACGGCGTAGATCTCATCCCCGATATCATGCACTTCCATACCATCCAGTTTTGGGATCCATCCTCGTTCTCTGACGGTTCGGCGACAAATTCCGAGATTGGATTCCGTTCCCACTCTTTTTTTTCAGCCTTCAAAAGATTTTTAACAGCAGTAGTCATCTCTGCCAGTATTTATGGTGCAACTTTAGTTTGTTTTTGTCCTACGTTTGTCTGTGCCTACAGTATCCAACACTACAAGCACATAGATTACCAAGTGCGGTATCGATATGCTGTCAGTCGATAGTGATCGGTCCCACTTAAATAAACTCTTTCCTAGAACCAGCCAACGTGTGGGCCATTTTAAGATCAGAAGCAGCTGTCGAAACATATGTACATCTCATACAAACCCAAAGATCGGCCTTGGAGACAAATTTAAAACCGTTCACTGTATGCAGAAACAAATTCCATTTTCGACAAAGGTTTTTGTAATAATATGTCCAAGCTTGTAACTATTATTATAAAAATATTCGCCTAAATGTTGCCACTTGCAGAATTCATTTATAGTATATAAAAATGTATAACCTGTTTAACGCAGGTGCGTTTATTCGGAATATTCGATTGTGTTTGCGCTAAATAGCAATTCTTTCACTTCTGTGCCTATAAGCGCAACAAAAATGGCTCAAAATATTTAAAAAATATGAGCATCAAGTCTCTTTCGCCCAGTGTGGGCGCTTTTTCTGCGTCATGGCGTCTATTCTGATATCGATATCAGACGCGCGGCAGTGTATAAGGCCATTCAATTGGCCAATACCATCAAACGTCGAAAATCTGTGGCATTTTCAAGCTTTGAAGTCACGAGAACAATGAATACGCTGAAATATGCTATCTACTGCAGAATCTTGTGAAAAAGTTTATTTTCATTCGAAAATATCGAACATAAATATCGCGAATATAACGATATAACAAAAATACACATATCGATATAGGGGTAAAAATATATATTCATCCATATTGAACCATCCCTAATCACAAGTTGACAAGTAAAAGTTATAAAATATATAAAAAAATGTTCAGGAATGGGCCAAATGCAAATAATGGGAAACCAGACGCACCGATGCCAGGGCACAATCCTCCTCTGCCGGGGAACACTCAGGCGGAGCTTCCTCATGGAAACCGATCCGCCGCACAGCCATTGCGGCAGGGAAGCATTCACAGAATGAATCGCCCAGCGTTGATAGAGGAATTGAAGAAGGAGCGGCTACAAAACGATAAGCTTAATTATCAACTGAGTATACTGCGTAACTCGAATAGCAGTCTTTGCGTTGAGCAAAACGATCTTGTACATCGGATTCAAGCTGAGGTGTCCAAGGTGGAGAAGCTTCGCAAAACACTTGATGAGAAAGGCAAGGCCCATGAGACTGCGCTACAGACTGTGCAGATGCTAAGGCAGCAAAATGCGAATCAAACCACTGCCCTTTACAACGATTGTTGCATCTGTTTCTTGGCCTGGGAACCATCTGGACCGCATCGCTTGGTTTCGTTACTCTGCGGTCATCTCTTTGGCGATACCTGCATTCGTGAATATCTAAGCCGGAAGCATGAATGCCCGACATGCCGCCAAGGTGCATATGTTGAACAAATACGTTATTTGTATCCCCAATAATGAGACAAAAACAATGTACTTACTAAAGAATAAAATATGTCTGTATGTATACATTTTCTTTTCTTTTCTTCGACAATATTCTGCATTGAATATCCATATACATACATGTCTGTGGGGCTGGTGAGTTGGATTTGTATACTGCTGCTTGGGATCGTTTCCCATGTTTCTTATACGTATACATTATTTTAGTAGATAGGTACTATACGGAGAGCACTTACGAATAATGCCGATTGTCCATACCCATATACGCATATCTGCTGATTTTGGACTGCCAGTAGAGTCTGATTTGCATATATCCCGAAATGGCACGCCGAATCTTCATCATGTACCGCTACCCTCTGCCCGATACATATGTACATACATAAGAATTTATCCATACAAATAGGGTACAGCCATTAACGCCACGAGTACCGAGCGTAATAGTATACATAAATAAAAAGCAAGCACAAAATACAAGCAAAAAAAAGTTTGGAAATTTGCATGCCAAAACAACGCGATGCCGACGTGGAAAATGGTAAAGCTGCCACACGACAACAGCAACAAAGGCAACAGCCAGAGCCAAAGCAAAGGAACAACTGCAATTATTCAACAATTTGCAAGGTTGGATGTGGGGGAGTGGCCCTTTCGATGAGAGGCGGAGAAGAAGGAAAAGTTCTTTAAACTTTTGCCATACAAAAGTGTGCTCGAATTTATATATGTACAATATTATATACAAAAAACATAATAATTTCTTTATGTTTTTCCGTATCTCTGTTTTTATTACAATTTTGAGGGAAAGTTCGGAAGAACTCCTTGGAACGAATATTGAATGTGAGTACCAATAGTAAAGAAAATATTTGTAAATACTACAGACTTTAGAGCCACATCATAATGATTGCATTTAAGAGATTAACTCTTTATTTCTGGCTTTAAGTGTACCCTATTTAATTTTGGACATAAAAACCAGGGTCCAAGGCTACTTTGATAACAGAAGATTCGAATTTTTAAGCTATTTTTGTAAGTGTAAGTTATCTATCTACCTAACAATTCATTTCTTATAATTTACACAGCGTAAAAATCAAATTTCAACTGAACACAAGTTTTGTGGCGGTATTTATTTATGTGCAACAAAGCTTTTAATGGGGTGAAACATTTTTATACGCGTACTCAGAGTTATGGGGTGTACTGTATTTGAGGTAAAAGTGGATGTGTGTAACGCAGAGAAGGAAAATTTTCCGACCCCATAAAGTATATATATTCTTGATCAGTATCCATAGCCGAGTCTCTGTCTGTCTGTCCGTCTATCCGTCTTGCTTGACGCCTCGTTCTCGGAGACTATAATAGCTAGAGCAACCAAATTTTGCTTCCAGACTCATGTGATATCACAGTGAATCAAGTTTCTTTCCAAATTGTGCCACGCCCCCCTCCGCTTTCACAAAGGACGAAAATCTGTGGCACCCAAAATTTTAAAGATACGATAAAACTAAAAACTACCAGATTGCCAAATCTGGTACAGATCGGATCATTATTATGGCCAGAATGAAGAAATTAATTTTCAGTTGCTTCCCCCACCTCCTCTGGCGTTGCTGACGCTACTCATCCTCTTTCTCGCTCGCACACACTCTGCCCTGTGAAATGCGCGAGCAACCCCTAGCGGAGGAGATGTAGAATCTAAATGGTAGATGTAGAATATCTGTTCTACATGTATAATCTACATTTTAGATGTAGATGAAGTTAACAAATGTAGCAAAAAAAAATGTAAAATGTAAAATATAAAATTTTTTTGTTAGATTTCAATCATAAGCTCACAAATTTATATACTGACTGAGTACGGGTATAAAAGTAGAGTCGCGACTAGAAGCTACTCACGTTCCTTCTCGTTTCTTATTCCCATTTTGTTCAGCTCAAATTTGATCCATAAAATGGGATAAGGTTGAGAACAGTTTCAACATGCTATATGCTACTAGTATGTGTGTTATTAAAAGTTATTAAATTTTTGATGAAAGCCATTTTATTTATGATATATGTAAACATACGATACGATTACCATCGCGAATACACATCTTATCATATTTTTTTGGCTAATCCAACCAAACATCTTACAGATTTTATATTTTTTTATTTATCTATAAATGTTAAAATATACATATTTATATTCATATGTACATTTATAGTTGTTAGCACAAGTTGTTATTATACCCATACTCAAAAAGAGTTAAGGGTATATTGTGTTTGTGCTAAAAGTGGATGTGTGTAACGCAGAGAAGGAAAATTTTCCGACTAAGTATATTTTCCCATTAAGTATATATATTCTTGATCAGTATCAATAGCCGAGTCGATAGAGCCATGTCTGTCTGTCCGTCCGTTCGTCTGTCCGTCTTGTTTGACGCCTCGTTCTCAGCGACTATAAAAGCTAGAGCAATCAAATTTTGTTTCCAGACTCATGTGATATCACACTGAATCAAGTTTATTTCCAAATTGTGCCACGGCCCCCTCCGCCTTCACAAACACGAAAATCTGTGGCATCCACAATTTTAAAGATACGATAAAACTAAAAGCGCAGTATCGTAAAAAATGACCATATCTCCCAGATTGCCAAATCTGGTACAGATTGAATCATTATTATGGCCAAAATGAAGAAATTAATTTTCAGTTGCTTCCCCCACCTCCTCTGGCGTTGCTGACGCTACTCATTCTCTGTCTCGCTCGCACACACTCTGCCCTGTGCAATGCGCGAGCAACTCCTAGCGGAGAAGATGTAGCATCTAAATGGTAGATGTAGAATATACGTTTTAGATGTAGATGTAGTTAAAAAATGTAGCAAAAATAGGTAAAATGTAAAATTTTAAAATTTCTTTTAAATTTCAATCATAAGCTCACAAATTTATATACTGACTGAGTACGGGTATAAAAGTAGAGTCGCGACTGGAAGCGACTCACGTTTCTTCTCGATATATATTCGCTTTGCAAGTTACATTCCCTTTAATGACTTTATAGGAAAAAATAAAAAAGAATCTTTGCAATAATGTCAAGACATCTCAATTTATTTTACCATCTGGCGAGACTATACATATATTCATTATGTGGATTCCCCTCACCCGAAAAACTTCTTCGTTTTAGTAAGTCTTGAGCTGTTATGTACCACTCATCCCTATTATGGCTGGGACTCACAAAGTTTGTTCCCTGTCCAGGTCTGTCTTGTTTACAGTTTTTTTTTTTGGGTTTTTTTTTCGCCTTTTTTTTTTGTTTTGCTTACCGGTTTATTTTGTTGTCGTGGCAAAAAAATTTGTGTAGCTGCGTCCGATGCAGTGATTTTTTTGCTGTGCTATAAAATATGAGCTTGAATTAGGCAGCCATAGACAGCACACACGCATAGATAAAAGCACACATATGTATGTATATGCGAGCACACACAAACAGATACGCAGTCACGCACACCGACAAATATATTTGTGCAAAATTTTCATATATTCGTGTGCCTGAAGTGATAGGGCTCCGCTCCGACACGGGCGGAAGAAGCTGATGAAAAAAACAACATGTACGAGAGAGGTAGGGACATATGTCCTGCAGGGATTTGGCCAGCTACGGGCTAAGGGGCTACGGGGCTCCTACGGCTCCTAGGGCTCCACTGGCCCGACACCAAAGGTGCGAGAGCGACACAGTGTCTGTGTTGCTCGATTGCTGGTGTATGTGTTTTGTCAAATGTGCACTCATTTCTGCTGAAAAATTGAAGTACATGCATGACTGCTCCAGCCTGTCACTGGCCCCCCTTATACACCACCCTTCCCCCACCACCCCCGCAAGCCATCCTGCTGTCAGGATGTGCCAAGTTTTGGGCCTGTAGTGTTTTTATACCTGTACTCAAAAGAGTTAAGGGGTATACTGTATTTGTGGTAAAAGTGGATGATCATGAAGAAATTAATTTTCAGTTTCTTCCCCCACCACCTCTGGCCTGTTGGCGTTGACTCAGCCCAGACTCAGCCCTGTGTAATGCGCGAGCGCCATCTCGCTGAGGAGATGTAGAATCTAAATGGTAGATGTAGAATATTTGTTTTAGATGTATAATCTACATTTTAGATGTAGCTAACAAATGTAGCAAAAAAATGTAAACTGTAAAATATTTAATAATTCTATTAAAATTTCAATCATAAGCTCACAAATTTATATACTGACTGAGTACGGGTATAAAAGTAGAGTCGCGACTAGAAGCGACTCACACGTTCCTTCTCGGTTTTTCCAGTTTTCCTTTTATTGTTTTATTTACTGCTTTTTTAGATTTCATAAGATTTCCGGTCACTTCACTAATGAGTTTTACAATGCCTCGTAGCACAGACACGCTGCCACACACTGCTAGTGAAAACTGTTGATACAATGTCCTTGGAAAAACGATCCTTAAATCCAATCCTTTCTTACACAAACACACACACACAAACACATGGTTTAAAAGTGTGCGAGTGTGTTTAATTTAATTTTCCATTTTTCATCTGTGTGCATGTGTGTTGAGTGAAAGGAGAAAAGCGTAGAGTAAAGCGGGAAAGGGCTTTCCCATTGAGCCGTGTTTGTCTTTTGTCGCCCCAAGCCGACTCCAGGGGTCATCATTTATGGAGCCAGGACACCCCAAAAAAGTTTGCCCGAAGGGAAAAAGTTTATAACATTTAAGTGCTAAATTTATGTTGTTGGACTAATTCATTTCGATGTCCGGAAGATAAGTGAAAGAGTCCCAAAAAACCTGGGCTGACAAAAGGTAAGCCTCGCTCCGAAGGAGTCTGAAGGAATTACCATAATTGAGGTAAAGTATTTGCTGCTCTCCAGCTCGAGCCTGAGTGCTCGAATTGGGTTTTCAAGAACTGTTAATTCAATTTTCGGCCAACATTCACAAAAAGACTCTCAAGCCGTTTAAGTGCCAGGCAGTTGCTAAAGATAAAGATAAAGCATACTCTCAGGGTCGTCCCATGGCCAGAAGCTTTAGCTCCCACGCAACCGCAAATGATCTTGAGACGGTGTTTATAGGCAAACTCCTTAAAGTATTCAACACCATTTGGCTGCAAACTTTACTCCGGTTGAGGCTTCGTTGAGGCTTGCTCAACTTCTTGTGGCGAAAGTGATTCATTCATAATCTGAGCTAGTTTCCCGAACTATTCTGGGCATATCCCTCCATCCTACCCAACCGGCTAAAGTTTATTCATAATCTGAGATTGTTTCACAAACAAAGTATTCCTACTTATATATAAATACATATGTACATACATATGTGCATATACCTACTATATACGAACAAGACATGGAGAAGTGAATTTATCAAAAACTTTCCCCCTTTTTAATATTAACAGCACATGTGGCGTATGAGTAATTTTAAATGGTAGAGTTGTGTATGCGAGTGGGAGGGCCTTGAATTCTGGTGTGTCTGTGGGAGCTAAGTCAATGAAACAGAACGCATTGAACCGCATCGATTTGAGCCACATACATACATTGTACTATACATATATGGCATGTCACTCATACGCAACAAAGCAAACCCAAATTTTATAGAGAATCATTCGAAAACCCGATATACATATAGGATCTCACTTACAGAATCTTCTAGCAAACTCTATCAAATTCCAGATCAAAGACAACTTGCCACAAAATCGACAGAGCACAGACCAAACATACAAATTACCGAAGCAGTACCCGTACCCGTGTACCAGAGAAATGCAAGTGTGTCACTTTTTGCCACCCTACTCACACCCAACGAATAGTGTGTGTCGGTGCCACTCGCCACCGGCTAAGCAAAGCAAAGACGCACACTTATCAAATGTTGTGGGTGTGCTGCGAGTTCCGGAAATACGTCGACTCACTCACACAATGATTGGTTTTTTTTTTGCACGCACCCAGATGTTTCCTTAACACCCAAGACACTCTATACATTTTGTGCTTCCCTTTTCACTCATCCTCCTTCGACTCATGCACTGAGCTACCTACTCGCTTTTGTTATTTGTGTGTCCAAACACTCATGCATTATTGTATTGTACATTGTATTGTATGGAAGAAGGCGACAAAAATAGTTCTAATTTGCATACAGGACTATAATTTTCACCACACGTTATTAAAATACAAGAACACCATTTTGGGAGTTATAAGCCCATACGCCCTTCTTGGTGCCCTTCTTTATATATTTAATAAAAAAACGAGTAAATGATGCCTCAAAATACTACAGGAGACAAATTTATTAACTTAAAATCAATTTAATTTATTAATATGTAAACAATAAATTATTGATATAGCTGTAAAACAAAACAAATGTAACTTAACTTAACTCTTTTGAGTACGGGTATAAAAACACATAAAAGAGAAATTACAACGAAAAAAACACAAATAACAGGCACAAATACCTGTTGCACTCCGATCAACATATTGTTACGAAAAGCGGCAAAAGGCAGATAATTCTAGTCTTATTTTGATCTTAAGATATGCATCTGTGATCAACACAAAGATGAACCTGGGGATCGGTGGGGAACAGAACTAAAAGCTTAAGAGAATTTAGAAATGGAAATCGAAAAAGCACTCACCAAAGACAATTTGGTTATTTTAGATTTTTGGACGACACAAAACAATCTACAAATAGTTGGTTGGTTTTAATTAAGCTTTATACTTGTACGAACGATATCCATATTACTTCAAAGTTATTG
Organism: Drosophila subsilvestris; assembly: GCA_035043285.1. Lineage (NCBI taxonomy): Eukaryota > Metazoa > Arthropoda > Insecta > Diptera > Drosophilidae > Drosophila > Drosophila subsilvestris. The sequence continues at coordinate 3,154,532 of JAWNNB010001732.1, forward strand.
GAGTTTATTTTAAAAACGTTTTTTATGTTGACAGAGGGGGTTTACTTTCTGAAAAAAACGCACTTAAAGGGTTTTTTTGCAAAGAGCGAATATTCACTCTGAAAAAAACATGGGATTCAAAAAGCTATTTATCCATGAGATGATCAAAATTATTCAAATTGTAAAATTTCTGTTTTTTTATTTGTGTCGTATGTGTGGTTAGAAACACCGGGTGTCAAAATCACCCTACACTTACCCGGTGCACCTTAAGAGCCGGTGGCTTGTTGCAGTTCTCTGCCGTGTACATCCATACTCCAGGCGGGAAGTTCGCCTCCCGCATGTTGCCCAAAATATGTCTAAAAATAGATGTGTCCATAAATTTAGAAACGTGACAACAATTGATTTTGTTTATTTGCGCCGCTTAAGAATGGTTTACGCTTTAAATAAATAATTATTTATGATCAGCGGACGAGGGCTCAATGGGCTTGAAGGCTGACCAGATTTTAGCCGTTGCAACTTTATTTGCCTTTCTGCATGACACTCTTTGTGACGGCAATACCCTGTATATACTGTACATTGTATGTACGTAGTGAACTGGTAGACTATACCAGAATAAATACTAAGCACAAATTTGATGTTACAAATAATACAAGCTAGAATATAATAGCTATCATTATTTGATACGATCGTTTCAATATAAATACGAATATTTTGTAAAAAGGAAATACTTTCACAGTCGTTGCTACCCGCCGGTATCTGGGCTGGTTATACTGGGTAAAAGGTTTAAAATTTGCTCATAAATCTTAACTACAACAACCATATTTAATTACAAAAGTTTTGCCAACTGTCCAACAAGGACTCCCTGTCCGGTACAATCCCATAGATACACGGGGCTGTTCTGGCCTTTTTGTTTTTCCTGCTTTTCCTACCCATTGATTGTAGATGGGGAAGGGAGTGTGGAAGGCTGGAAAATTATTACACATACATTCTCATGCAAAAAACATATACACACACACATACGCCCCCTTAGGCTCTTTGCCATTTTTATCGTCTACCAAAAATTGTCCACTCCAGTCTGGCCAATTTTGGCCACTTGGCCATTGGCCTAACACTTCCGGGCGAGGCCATAAACCGAAATCTCTTGTTGGCACTTCCATTGGCCGGGATGGATTCAGCAGTGGGATATTGGGCCGACTTCGAAATCAGTTAACAGGCAATTTCAACTATTTTACAGTCTGCGCACAGCATGGGATGCCAAATGACCCAAGCCAAATGTCAATACCATCAGAGTCGATCCGACAAAACTCGAACGCAGCAGCAAAAATGTGGTTCCAAAGGGGTAAAATCGGTCCCTAGCCCATTTCCAAATTTATTCGGAGTGCGGACAAGATGTTCCCCACTAGGAATGACACAGCAGTCAGCCACCATTATCTACGGAGCGCGGAAAACAATTCACTTTGAATATTCTTTATCTTTCGCTGCTGTTTGTACGAGTGTAGGTCCCACGAGCCCTAACCCATATGAATTTCGAGTTTTTCGCTTAATTTGTTGATTGCACCCGGCAGATCGTGGACCATTCACCATGTACCACTTGACACCGTTCAAGTGGCCTCAGTCAGCGATAAGATCACAGCCTAAGGAAACTTGTATAAAAGCCCCACCAGATGACATTGCCAATGCAGTTCACCTAATATCTCTCAGCAGAGAAGTAAATACTTCAGTAAAGGAACCACTAACACGGAAACAGTTCTAAAATGAGAGTTTGTGAGTAGCTCCAGGAAGCATCCTGCGGTAATCTACTCTGACGGTAATCCTTTTTCATGCAGTCAACTTGCTGCTGATTGGATGTTTGATTGCGTTGTGTGTCAGCGCGGAGTCGGTGGGTGCTCATCCTCCAAAGGACGAGCTCAGGCCCGAGCCATGTGAGACCACGACGAGGCCACCCTGTGATAGGGAGACGACAACAACCACCCAAACGACACCCTGTGAACGGGAAACGACCACCACCCCCGATCCACCCTGTAAAACAATAACAAAAACGGAAACGCCATGCCCCACAACGACCACTACAACAACCACCACCACTACAACAACCACCACCACTACGACAACCACCACCACTACCACAACGACTCCCTGTGAACCAACAACTACCACAACAACAACCACCACTACAACAACGCCAACAACGACAACTACCACCACTTGCTCAACAATAACGACAACAACCACCACTACAACAACGACAACTACCACCACTTGCTCAACAACCACGACAACAACCCCTACAACAACCACTACCACAACGACTCCCTGTGAACCAACAACCACCACTACAACAACGACAACAACCACTACAACAACATCGACAACAACCACCACTACAACAACGACAACTACCACCACTTGCTCAACAACCACGACAACAACCACCACGACAACAACCACCACTACAACAACGCCAACAACGACAACTACCACCACTTGCTCAACAACCACTACGACAACCACCACTACAACAACGACAACTACCACCACTTGCTCAACAACCACGACAACAACCACTACAACAACCACTACAACAACCACGACAACAACCACCACTACAACAACGCCAACAACGACAACTACCACCACTTGCTCAACAATAACGACAACAACCACCACTACAACAACGACAACTACCACCACTTGCTCAACAACCACGACAACAACCCCTACCACAACGACTCCCTGTGAACCAACAACCACCACTACAACAACGACAACAACCACTACAACAACATCGACAACAACCACCACTACAACAACGACAACTACCACCACTTGCTCAACAACCACGACAACAACCACCACTACAACAACGCCAACAACGACAACTACCACCACTTGCTCAACAACCACGACAACAACCACCACGACAACAACCACCACGACAACAACCACCACGAAAACAACCACCACTACCACAACGACTCCTGTGAACCAACAACCACAACTACAACAACGACAACAACCACTACAACAACATCGACAACAACCACCACTACAACAACGACAACTACCACCACTTGCTCAACAACCACCACTACAACAACGCCAACTACCACCACTTGCTCAACAACCACCACTACAACAACGTCAACAACGACAACTACCACCACTTGCTCAACAACCACTACAACAACCACGACAACAACCACGACATCAACCACCACGACAACAACCACCACTACAACAACGCCAACAACGACAACTACCACCACTTGCTCAACAACAACGACAACAACAACGACAACAACCACCACTACAACAACGACAACTACCACCACTTTCTCAACAACCACGACAACAACCACTACAACAACCACGACAACAACCACCACTACCACAACGACTCCCTGTGAACCTACAACCACGACATCAACCCCCACTACAACAACGTCAACAACGAAAACTACAACAACCACCACTACAACAACGCCAACAACGACAACTACCACCACTTGCTCAACAACCACGACAACAACCACTACAACAACCACTACAACAACCAGTACTACAACCACCACTACAACAACGACAACAACCACCACTACAACAACACCAACAACGACAACTACCACCACTTGCTCAACAACAACAACAACGACAATCACCACCACAACAACAACGACAACTACCACCACTTTCTCAACAACCACGACAACAACCACTACAACAACCACGACAACAACCACCACTACCACAACGACTCCCTGTGAACCAACAACCACGACATCAACCCCCACTACAACAACGTCAACAACGAAAACTACAACAACCACCACTACAACAACGCCAACAACGACAACTACCACCACTTGCTCAACAACCACGACAACAACCACTACAACAACCACTACAACAACCAGTACTACAACCACCACTACAACAACGACAACAACCACCACTACAACAACGACTCCATGTGAACCAACAACCACAACGACGAGATCCTGTAAATCAGAAACTACAACGACTACAACAAGCCCACCATGTACAACAACAAGGCCGCCATGCACAACAACACGACCCCCCTGTACAACAACAAGGCCACCATGCACAACAACACGACCCCTGTACAACAACAAGGCCACCATGCCAACACGATCCCCCGTACAACAACAAGGCCACCATGCACAACAACACGACCCCCCTGTACAACAACAAGGCCACCATGCACAACAACACGACCCCCCTGTACAACAACAAGGCCACCATGCACAACAACACGACCCCCCTGTACAACAACAAGGCCACCATGCACAACAACACGACCCCCCTGTACAACAACAACCGGAAACAACGACAATAACGGTCACGTTGCTCTTGTCCAGATGCTGTTCTCCCGTCACGACTGTCGCGGCAAGGACGACGGTACCTATCTGGCCGACATCCGCCATTGTCGCCACTACTACGTGTGCGACAGGCAGAGATCTAGGCGCCAGAACTGTCCTATCGGACAGTGGTTCGACCGTCAGCTGAAGACTTGTCGTCAAAGCAGCGAGGTTACCAATTGCATGGCTATGCGCAATTAGGAATTTGGATATTCCGCATTGAATTGAAAGGAAATAAAATTGATCCAGCCTCAACTGTTCTATCGCGACTAAACTATTTACATATATTAAAAATTCGTACAAGTCAAACCAGAGTATTTCAATAGGCCTGAAGCATATTCGATTTAGTCAATCAATGAAAAGTAAAGTAATATTGTATGTATGTACACATATTTTCAAAGCAATAAACAATAAATCAACAAGGATAAGTGTATTGATCTCGTTTTTCATATCGGTCGGTATATACTACAAAAGTATCCGATAGTATTTGCTGGTATGTTTCTACCCCCCTGTAAAGTTTTATCAATTTGATATAAGTTTCCAGCAAACTCGAAGCAAACATTGCAATATGGGAGCAACAAACAAAATGAAATATTGAAATAATGAAGACAAATAGAATCTAATTAATGCAGCGTTATATGAAGGACAATTATATGGATATTATTATATATTATTTTTATTAATTTTCATGAATATAAATCAAATATGGTTTTCAAACATGTTGTCTTCACGGTGGTCGGCACGGGAGGCGTCGCCATCTGCTGCTGCTGATAGTCAGACAAACTACATTGCCAATAAAATATTGGGGAGCCCAGGATATGCCTGGGGAAGAGCGACCCCAGCCGAAGAAGTGCATTTCATTAACTTTTAACACAACCAAGCATCTGTCTAAGCAGTGTAACCGTACGGAATGCAGTGCACACCTCTGGCAAAGACAATAAAACTATATAGTTATATTGTCTTTGCCTCTGGTCACACCACATGGCCGCTAGCGAATTATATAACATGAGTTTGCCAGCAAACTGTTTTTGGATCTGAGTACTAGGCTTAAAGACAATCCACTTAAAGAAAATCCGGACAACCCAACGATAACGATAGATAACGGTTGGCCTATTAAATGGAATAGCAAACGCCCAGTCGCTGTCGCAGGCCAACAGCCGTCGTGCATCAGTAGTTCGTCGATAAACAAGTCTCTAAGTAAGTTGGCGTCCTCTCAAATTTCATTATTGGACTTATTTGCTCTTCTGCAAGAATCACTTTGAAGATCGCCTTCTTGGTTACGCTCACGATAAAATTCCAATGCGTCTGGGGAACCTGCACGTCAGAAACTTCCTAAGTACTTGAAGCTGTTACCAAAGAGAAGCCGACGCTTGTCCTATGCAGTGCTGTTTATCTGTTGGTCGGACCAAAATATTCAATCTTGTACAGCAGGATACACAAGCTTTGGGGTGTGGAACGGAAAATCATATGACTCTCCAACACAGACCTTCATGACAAGCATTAAGCTTCCAAAAAGAAGTCACTAAACGAAAAATGCAGCACTTGCCATATTTGATAGAAGCCGAGGAAACCGAATAATTCCCTCGATCTGAGGAGACTGACTCTTGTTCTGCCTTCGGGATGGAGCCACATCAGCAGCCCCAACCATAGCACAAATCTTCCAAATCAATAAGGCAACATTTCAGAAGTTGGCCAAGTTGTGCTGCGCTTTGATTTAGTTACGCCAGTCAATCAAACTATTTTATACTAGTATATACACACATACTCGTATTTATGTGTGTGTACGCAGAATAAAATCGATTAAGCTGTCTAGCCGACCCCTGGTAGGTGCCACTCTTACTCTCCTTCTAATGGTCATCAATTTGGCCAACAGTAAAATAAGGAATACTTTCAATCAGCCAAACAAAAATTGCGAAAAAGCAAAACAAGCTCATAAATTTGTCAACACTCTCGACAAGGGTGCCACCATCGGGGGCACCAGAGTGTGCCACAGCATTGGTGCACATCTATATCCCTTTTATAGGCGTCAACTTTTCGGTCGAGGACTCGAACTCAACAACAGTGCGACAGTTGTGAGTTAGTGTCTGTGGCATTACTATGTCAGGCTATTTATTATGACCCGCCGTAGAGGGAAACCCTCCTGTTCAGGAACTCGAGAATGGGAGGACCAGGCAGGCAGAAGCAGTAGTTGTATTTGACAAGGCAAAGAATTTATTTGTCGATAAGCATCCATGATATTCCGCTGTGGGGTTGGGGTCGGTGTCGGGCCAATCTGAAATCTCTTAAAGTTACTAAATCAACCAGAGGAAGTGAAGTGGTGCCAAATGGTTATTCATGCGATGATGCACGTTTCAAGTGTGCTTTTTGTTTGGATTAATGTACCTTTGAACTGCGTTTGATGTCTGCTTGAAGCACATAATGTTTAAGTTTGGCATACGCTTGATATCAAATTCGAGTGGAAATATCTGCTAAAAATTATCTTTATTTACGAAGCATATAATTTTGGGTTTCTTATAAATAAATATAAATTTCTATTATAGCTGTAATGTAATGTTCAATAACCTAGAGGGACTCTCTCAGGCAGGCTCCGGTTTTCACTTTCACCAAAAAAATGTGATTAACTTTTTAAAACGATAAGTTAGGCGCTCCCGAATTCGTGAAATGCATGACTTTTAAGTTTTAAAAACGGCAACGAATTCCTCGCCGAAATGAAAAGTAAACGTCTTTTTATACAACTAAACAAATCTTAATTGCAAAAGGAAAAAAATAGATCACTTATTGATGCATTAACATGAATTTGACACTATTATCTGGTAAATTGAACTTGTGCCATTTTTATAAATAATTTTTGCTTAAACCAACCTCAAAATTGGATCTTCAAAATTGGTCAGGGCAAAAACAAAAAAGTGAATTGCTGTGGCAGCCCGATTTGGCTGTCGATAAGTCTCTGTTAAACATAACAGAGGCCTTTTTGTATGAGCTAGCACTAACGCGTCGGTATAACAGCAGTAGATTTCGCGCTTAACAGTACAAAGTGTAAACGAATTCACAAAAGTAGATTCCAGAGCGCGTCGAAATGAAAAGTCATACTTTTTGCTGAAAAGTAAAACGCAAAGTGAATGTGAAAACCGGAGCCTGCCTGTCTGTCTCAAAATAAGATTAAACTATACCTTCCATCAATGTCATTGTTAAATCAATCCATGGTCTCTGACTTTCCCATTTACATGTCCAATCTTTTCTTCCTGCACTGAGATCCCATTTTCAGGCTGCTGCTGCTGCTGTAGCGGCTACTTAAGGGGCATTGGGTGGCTGCACCAGGCATTATCGCATATCCGATTGTGCTTTATAATGTTCGTATTCGTATCTTTCTCTTTCTTCACTTCTCTGTCGATTTTTAGCGTGTTGCCTTTTTCATTGCTGTCGCTGCTCTTCGCCTCGCTTGCCTGCGGCATTTTGCATGAATTTTTATTTTTTGTATTTCTCTTGCTTTTTTTTTTCGGTCACCAACACAAATCAGAACGCAAAGCGCCACAGAACGGGACATAGTGGAGCAGCGCATCGCCCTGCTCTGCGTCGTTTCAGACTTTTATCTTATTTCACTTGGGCATACGGCAACCACGAAAAAAACACAAAAATAAAAATATCAGCAAGAGCGTTAAGTCAAGTTTTCCGACTATGGGATACCCGCTACACCTGTCAAAATAGGTAGCACATGAGTCACAGAACTTATACGGCCACCTCAGAAACCTTCACCCGGACCCATTTCGAACTCATTAAAAAGTTTACTTCCAATTTTGATCAATTACTTAGAAACCTGCGACGATCCCCATCGACTATAGGCTCGAAAAAGAGCATTTCAATCGTTCAATGTGGGCTTGTGCTGCCTCCAATGCAACCATTCTAATCCAATGTACCCTAACACTCCACGAGTAACGAGGGTACAAATAAAGAGAAAAATTGAAACAACATGGAAGAACTGCGGCTAAGGATACCCCACCCCATTACCAATAAAATGGACCCACGCAATAAAATGCATAAAACTTTAAATGCAAAATGGTGGTTTGGTTCCGTTTTGTTCCGTTCATCTTTTTGCAAGGACTCGACAAGCCTTTTCCATACATTCATGCGAGTATATACACACATACACATCCATTTTGCCACGGAGAACAAAGCGGCGAGTGAATTGTTTTTGCAATTGGGCGAATGCAAATCTACGTAATAACGAAGTACCGAAATAACAGCCGGAGACCAGCGATCAAACAATCAAACAAAAAATCAAAGCAAAGAGATTGGATAAGTCGGTAAAGGTTTATTCGTTAAATCTGAAGTATTACAGCAACTTCATGTCTCGGGAGTGGCACTACCAAAGGCCTAGGACCAACTTTGGATCAATATTAAGTTAAAAAAATGAAATATTGGGTCACGTGCTGTCTGCTCGTGTTGGTGATTAAAGAATTTAAATTTTGGAGCTCATAATATTATTAAGAATTAAACAGAGAGGGAAACGACTAGATGATCTTTTCCAAGTTCCAAGACTTGTACGTACATATACTGTAAATATGTACAATGTACAAACATATATTGATTAGCTTCAACAGAAGATCTATCGATGATTTCCTTTCTTGTTCCAACTCAATTTTGTTGTAGCTAACCAAGTTACTTAATAGTAATTGCTTTTATTAACTATAAAATTGCAGGTGTTACACATGGCCCCAGGGTATTGAATTTCTGCAGGTGTTGCATCCCACAGCATTTCGTAGCGTGAACCATATTTAACATGTATTGAAATGTAGTTGAGCACTCAATAACCATATTAAAAATTGTTAGAAACAGTTTTTGAATAGAATTTTCCATTTATTTCATTTTGCGCTGTTTCGTTTGTTTCGATGCGATGTGTAAAGCAAACAAGGCCAATTTTTTGTTGCTTTTTAATTCATGGGGCGTTTAAAATCTCATTTACAATCACCCATCGAAACCAATACCCATCTGCGGTCGATATTCGAGTTTTTGTTGCTTGGGTGCCAGTTTTTTCCTGAGTTTTATGCATACTTTATGGCATTCATTAATAAGCATAACTAACACTTACCACAGAAATTCCGGCAAACAAAAAATGCGTATGTTAATCATACGCCATGTTGGTAGTCGAATGAATGAAACCATTTATTTGGTTTCTGTCTATTAAATTTCTTTAATTTTCCAGCTTGAATTCGAATTAAGTCAATGGATCATTCTGCAAAGAGTATAATTGATTTTTCATAAATAACACTCCTCGACAAAACCGAACTTTTTTTTTCCTCAACGATTCAAATTTAAATTTTTTAAAGAATTATGGTTTTTTTTTGTACAACAGAAAATTTTTTTTAAGAATATTTGAAAACTAGTATTTTTGCTTAAGCTTTTTTGTTCGACTTTTCCTGAGTTTTAAAGTCAAAATTTCGTAATAGATACCGCACTAAAATCTTCATATTTGCATTTAAAAGCTTAATATTTCCCAGACGGTAAGCTGAAAGCACAAAATGTGTGCGTTCATTTTCTAGTTTTTTAATGATCTTTTCATAATAGAAAAGTTCTTTACAACCAGACGTAAGCTACTTAAGTTATGTGAAAACACAAAGGGATAACTCTAAACAAGCTTACAAAAAAAATCATCAAGCAATTTCTGAGCCCCAAATCTTTCAGATAAAGTTGGTTTTGTTTCTTGAGGAAAAATCGTGTCGGGTAGTGTAATTTGAGCTGCAGATATCAAGACCAGTACTATAATTTAATAACTTAAAAGCGAAGAAGACCAGATGTTGAATTATACAATAAGATAAGTATATATATTGAATACCCCAAATGGAAATACTTATACATTTTCTGATCATGGATTACCCTATATCGTTAAGCACGCTTACAATAAATGGTTCTGTTCTAATAACCTTCTGATCATCAACACATGTATTTTCTTCCACGTACAGAATCTCAACAGGTTATGGGCCCTGAGGAAGGTTATTGGAAGGTTAGGTTGAGCAACGGATCGGTTAATGAAAAAATTGTCTGTGTGCAAAAAAAGGGTCAGTGTGACAATTTCTCTGTGAAATCAGAGACAATGAGTTCAATATACAATATTGACAAGCGGGACGAGTCCAATTACGATTCATGGTCGGTACTGATGAAAAGCGTGTTGGTTCATCAGGAACTGTGTCCTGTTGTGGCTGGAGAGCTTCACCGGCCAGATCCAGGCGAGGAAAATGTGACAATAGCCGCGAATTTCAAATCGAAAAACGAAAAGGCACTGGCAGTGATTATGTTGAGTGTGAGCCCAAGTGAGATCGGACATATAAAGAAATGTAAGACAGCGAAAAGTGCATGGAAAGCTTTGAGAGACATTCATCAGACACTGTTTAAAAAGCTTTTGTATATGCGTATGGCAGACGACGAAGGCATTTACAAACTTTACAAGTGTCGTAGAAAAATTTTGTGAGATAGGTATAAGCCTACAAGAAGAACTGTTCGTAATTATGCTATTAGCAAGCCTGCCAAATATTTTGAAAATCTCGTTGTAGCATTAGAATCGCGTGATGAGCTGCATAATTATCAACATTGAAAATAAAATTTTTAGAAGAGAGTGAACGCCGTAAAAGCTGTGAACTAAGCGAGTCAAATGACACTATACAAGCTTTCGTAGCTAGACCAAGTAATAATCCTCAGAAGAAAAATAACAGTTACGAGTCCACAAATGAGCAAAACAAAGGGAATCGAGAAAAACTTTCAAAAACGCACTTAAAGTGCTACAAGTGTGGCCGCAAAGGGCATTTCGCAAACGAGTGTCGGCAAAATAAGAACGAATACAAAAATAAAGAAGAGAATGCAAAATCTTTCTTTGCCGTGTATAGCGTAGGCACAAATTTTTCTCCAAAGCCTAAAGATTGGTTTTTGGATAGTGGAGCAACAGCTCATAGGTGCGCGCAGCGAGAGTTATTTCAAATTTTTGAAAAATATAACACAAAAATAAGCCTTGCTGGCGATAAATTCGTATATGCATCGGGTCGAGGTGAAGATAAAATTAAAATTGCAAATTCACGTGTGTCTCTCAAAGATGTCCCAAACTTGCAATGTGATTTTGTTTCTGGTAGCAAAGCAGTAAACAATGGGTGCAGTGTGTTTTTTGAAAATAACTTTGCATATATAAATGGCGACAATGGTGAAAATTGGTTAAAAGCTAAACAAAAAGGTGACTTGTTTATATGTGAATTAATAGAAGACGATGAAAAGATATGTATATTACGGTAATACGCACAATGATTTAATAACATGGCATAATCAGTACGGACACTTAAATATGAAAAGTTTACTCGAGTTAAATGGATTCACGGAGTTCACGGATTAAAATTAGACAATTTTAACAAAGACATACAATGTGCGGTTTGCTTAAAGAGTAAAATATTCGTAGCTCCATTTACATGCTCTGAAAATAAAATTAGTGAACTCCTGCACCAATTAATGTACCATCTATAGGCGGATCTAGATATTTTGTTACGATGGTAGACAATAAATCACGTTTAAGTAAAGTTTATTTTCCTAAGCACAAATCCGAGGTGCTTGATATCTTCAAGTCGTATAAGCAAATGGCTGAGTGCCAAACGGGAAAAACAATTAAAATTCTCCAATCAGATAACGGCACAGAATAATGAATGGAAAATGGAATCATCAGGCAGCTATCTGTACCACACACACCTCAGCAGAATGGTGTGGCAGAAAGGAAAGAATAGGACGCTCGTGGAAATGGCTCGCAGTATGATTTGGATGAAAAATTTTGGGCTGAAGCAGTTCATACAGCAGCATACCTAAGAAATCGATCTCCAACAAAAGCAGTGGTAAATGAGGTTTTGGTATGGACAAAAACCAATGGTGAGTCATCTGCAAACATTCGGTTGTTCGACAATTGCACTTAATAAAACTGAGCATACAAAATTCCGCCCAAAAGGGAAAGAATTGATAGTGGTCGGATATGACAATGTAAGCAAGAAAATAATTGTAAGCAGAGATGAACGTTTTATTGAACCGAGTAATGCAGATTCCCAAGTTCTATGCAAAGAGTGCGATAATGCCAAGGGCAACGAATCTGCAGACGCTGGGTGCGAAGAGAGCGATAATGCCGAAGACAACGAAGCAGAAGACGAATCAAGCAAAGATAGAGGTAGACCAAAACTGATTAGAACTGAATTGCGAGGAAGGTCGAGAAAACAGCATAAATATTGGATGTCGCTGGGTGTAAGCTATCAAGCGCGATGTAAACAGAAAAGTTGAGCGCTACAAGGCTAGGCTGGTTGCCAAAGGGTACGGTCAAATATACGGCGTTAACTACGACGAAACCTTTTCTCCTGTCGTTAGATACGCTACAATCCGAATGGTTTTGGCAATAGCAGCTGAGCTGGAACTTCATGTGCACCAGTTGGACGTATCAACAGCGCACCTCAACGGAGACTTGACCGAAGAGATCTACATGAAGCAGCCTAAGAAGTTCGAGCAGCAGGATGGTCAGCTTTTGAGATTAAACAAATCTCTGTATGGACTATGGACTCAAACAATCTGGTCGAATGTGAAACATCAAACTAGACGAAACTCTAAGACGAAATGGTTTCACAGAATGTGCAAGTGTGCCGTGCTTATACACTCGACATAATGGCACATACGTCATCATAATTACTGTATATGTATATATGATGACCTAATGATCTGTAGTTCAGATCTTGGTGAGTTAGAGGAAATTAAACATGTAATTTCGAATGCATTTCAGATTGTCGACAAAGGCCCGATTCATCAATTTCTTGGCATGAGTATCGCTGTAACGATAAACCAAAATCAGCATTTTTTGCAGCTTTTACAGAAGTATGACATGATCAATTGCCGTACTGCATCAGTGCCGTTGGTTCCAGGATTCCAAGGCAAATGTGACAGCCAGTCATGTAATCTAGTAGACCAGGCTAAGTACATAAAAAAATAAGAATTGTTATTACTTATATGAATCAATTTAGAATTATCTGTATTGAAGAGAAGTGTTGGATTTACAATAAGATAAGTAATCATGGATTACCCTGTATCGTTAAGCACGCTTACAATAAATGGTCCTGTTCTAATAACCTTCTGATCATCAACACATGTATTTTCTTCCACGTACAGAATATCAACACCAGACCACCCCACCTAATATCGGTCCGCGAGGCTAGACAAAATTGCAAGCTCGGAATGCCTGCCCTGAGATGCAGCCCCCGAGGCCGTTCCATTATCTTCTATAGAGGTGGAACAAGAAGTTTATAGGTCTGAGATCCTTGGGGTCCTGAAGTTAGTTTTCCTTTATTTTTCATTTCCGGCTTTTCCCTGTTTTCATTGCTGGTGTTTTTGGGCTCTTTTTCATATTGCCCGTTGAATTTTTAATTGCGCTCGCAACGAAAAATAAACGAAATTACATCTAAACTGTAAATTAAACTTGAAAGTGCACGCACATACTCGTACACATGCCCATGGGGGTAGTTGAGAGCGGGGCTGGAAACGGAGTTGGGTTGAGCGAGGCTGTGCCAAGGGGTGGGCGGAGTGAGGGGGGTGTTTGGTATTCAGGCCCAAAGTGCCGCACTTTATAACGAGCCCAGCTATTTTAATTATTAATTAATATCTCGTACTGGAAAATGGCGCAGACAGACCGACACCCGCCACAGATACAGTTACCGTCGAAAGTTTTCCTCCATTTGCAAGGGAAAGTTGGGCGCAAGTAAAATAGTTTTCGCAGCAATTGAAAATCGTTCAACGGAAAAAGTTGGTGGCACTCAGTTCATTTATTCCATTTCCCCTTTGTTGTTTTGGGAACAGCAACAAAAATGCCCACAATTTGGGGGAATAAGTATTTGAAATTTTATTTGCTGCTTATTATTTAGCAATTGGTTCAAATATTTTCAAAATTAAATTAAACGTAAGTCCAATCAAATCAGCTGAAGTAGCAAAGAAGGAAAAAAATTCCTCATTCCTAATTTCGACGGGTATATCGAATATTAGGTTAAACTCCATAATTGTGGGATGCACCTGTGCCAAAATGGATCTCAAAACCCAGAATAAGCTCTCGAAAACAAAATTTATAGCGCAAATAACCCACACATCTAGTAATCTTTTGCAGAATGCTCAGATAAATTAATATTCCAACATACTCGTTCTCGTACCCGTACAAATCTTCATTGAACTTATGGGCTAATCAAAATCAAAATCAAACAAACAAATTTCAGTAAAATTATTTGGCAAGTTTTGGTAAAATAAAACAACTCGGGCAAATCATGTCCCAGATTCGAAGACTGAGCGAGAAGGAGCAATTCAAGCTGAACAATTGGCTGCAGGATCAAGACACCACACTAAACGGTCGCACCCGACGAGACGTCTACAGCGATGTTCTGCCGGTGGCTATGATTTTCAAGAGGCGCCACAAACATGTGGACGTGGGCTGCTACCCCACAGCTAGCAGCGTAGCATTGCGTCTCAAGAATTGGAGAGTATTCAATTTCAGAGTGCTGAGAAAACTCGGCTTATGCCGTGCACCGTTGGAGCTGCAGAACCTGGCCGCGGGCAAAGAAGGGGCTGTTGACTGGCTGCTATACGAACTTATGGAACGCCACAGGACCTAAAAAGTAAAACTATTTAATTATTATTCTCAAATTCTCATGTGATGATTGGTTCTGTAACGTAGAATCCCAGAACAACAATTAAATTTTCTAAAAGTGTGTGGCATTCCGGAGAATCATTTTCTATTTGCGACAAGTGTGTGCATACACAACAGAGTATTGACAGACACTGTGCCTAACCTTGAGCGCCCCACTGGCACACTTCCCCTCACATGGGTTGTGTGTGTGGTGTGTGTACGTCGTGTATCCATGCAGGTTTATAGTCGAATAGAATTGTCAGCGTGTTGGGAAATTCACATCATGTTAAAGCTTATTATCGCCAGAGACAGACGGGTATGGAAACAAAAACGCGGATGAGAGGCCACATAAGCAGTGCAGTGCACAAAGGGAGGAAGGGACAACAGAGCAGAACCTTAGGAAAAGCTAAGAAAAGTGAAAGTGGAAAATTCTTCCTCTACTCGTATTGCACCTTTATGATGGTATCGGGATGGTGAAGAGAGCAAAGAGGAGCAGAGCAGAGACATGTAATAAATGAAAATAAAAATCATATAAAATACCAGCACGTAGATCAGTAGAACAAGTTGCATCGTTACGAACACAGGATACACAATACTACTCATTCTGTAACTGTAAAATAGAACTAGTGTTTTGCTCATTCTGTTCCTTCTGCCCGCTACTTATTCTCGAAACATATATAAAGATATAGATAGAGTATACCCAATCGACTGTGGGAGTACCAGGTATGAGCAGACCAGAAGACTGCTATGAAGAGAGCTGGCAGACATGTTTGCTGCTACAGCAGTCAGCCCCACGGAAAACAAAAATTCTTCGGCAATTTATTATTAGAAAGGGGCAGACGCCACGAGGCGAGGCCAGCCAGCGCCAAGCCATAGAGTACGTATGGTGGGAGAGGGAGAGGGCAGGAGAGCAGAAATACTCCTAGAGATGAGAGACCACTAGACCAGCCGGAGCGCCAGAGCGGCAGAGCAGCAACTGCATTGCTCGCAGGGCCATGACAGCTGTTTATGTAGTTGTCGCCAGCAGCTACAGCTACAACTAAAGCTACATCGATAGAAGCAGCAGCAGCAACAACCACAAGAGCCGCGAGTGTCGCAAGCACGCGTCTCGGGCAGGGATTTTCAAGGAATCGGCCAAATGGGTACCCTGTTAACCCTACAGAGAGTGGCCAAATCTGAGGACGATCAAAAATTGAATCAAAATATGGAACACACTTGGAGCGAGATGTACATACACACTACATACACTAGAATAATGCAATACAAAAATAAAAATAATAACAAGCAATAATTATGAATACATATATAACAAAAAAAAAGCTTGGAATTTTATTTATTTAAAGCAAGTCTTCTACAAGGCTCACAGAACATAATGTCTTGGTTTAATTCATTCAAGGAATGTTACAGATATGTTTATTCACTTGTGTACAGTTAGTATATATGCAAATGCATACAGTTGCGAAACAAATAATAGCACCACCACAACACATTTTGTTCTTGGTACAAAAAATGCGATTACTGTTCCGATTTTTTTTTTAATTTAATTTTTTTTTTTATTGTTTTGTATTCTATATAAACAAAAAAGTGCTACCGCTCTTATATATACGATTTTAAATACGATATTTTTTACGATTTTAAGAATTTTCCGCAAAACTACCGAAAAAAAAATAGCACCATTAGCCCATCGCGGAACTGCTTTTGTAGAATGCACGTGTTCGTTAGTTCTGACTAAGATTACATTGTTTCTATCATAAAAGTTAAAAATAAAATTTACAATGGGACGTGGAAAGCAACTGCGGAGAAGCGCGATCTTATCAAAAAATTGATATTGGATGGAAAAACTTCCAGGGAAGTTGGTTGATTGGTGGGATGCTCCAATAAAATGATTTAAAACGCCTTATACTATGAAGAAAAGACTAAAACGCGCGGACGAAAACGATCTGTGACCCCTCTTCATGTCAAAATACTGATTCGTCAGAGCAAGAAGGATCCCTTCAAGCCTGCTACAGAGCTAAAAAAAACGAGAAGGAACGTGAGCCGCTTCTAGTCGCGACTCTACTTTTATACCCGTACTCAGTCAGTATATACATTTATGAGCTTATGATAGAAACTTTGAAAAAAAATTTAAAATTTTACATTTTACATTTTTTTTGCTACATTTGTTAGCTACATCTACATGTAAAATGTAGATGATACATCTAGAACAAATATTCTACATCTACCATTTAGATTCTACATCTCCTGCGCTAGGGGTTGCTCGCGCATTGCACAGGGCAGAGTGTGTGCGAACGAGACAGAGAATGAAGAGCGTCAGCAGCGCCAGAGGAGGTGGGGGAAGCAACTGAAAATTAATTTCTTCATTCTGGCCATAATAATGATCCGATCTGTACCAGATTTGGCAATCTGGTAGATATGGTCATTCTTTACGATACTGCGTTTTTAGTTTTGTCGTATGTTTAAAATTGTGGATGCCACAGATTTTCGTCCTTTGTGAAGGCGGAAAGGGACGGGGCGAAATTTTGAAAAACACTTGTAACAGTGTGATATCACATTAGTCTGGAAACAAAATTTGGTTGATCTATCTTTTAAGGTCTCTGAGATCTAGGCGCTCATCAAGACAGACAGATGGACGGACGGACGGACAGACAGACATGGCTCTATCGACTCGGCTATTGATGCTGATCAAGAATATATATACTTTATGGGGTCGGAAAATTTCCTTCTCTGCGTTACACACATCCACTTTTACCACAAATACAGTATACCCCTTAACTCTTTTTGAGTACGGGTATAAAAACTTAAAATTATTTCGACGGACCTAACAGTTCGCCCATATCTTAGGCAACATAACCTTAAAGCCTGCAGCCCAAGAAAGGTACCACTTTTAAACGCGACACATATAACTAACAGCATGAAGTTTGCAGGGGATCATGAAAATTGGACATCCCAAAAATGGAGGA
Organism: Drosophila subsilvestris; assembly: GCA_035043285.1. Lineage (NCBI taxonomy): Eukaryota > Metazoa > Arthropoda > Insecta > Diptera > Drosophilidae > Drosophila > Drosophila subsilvestris. The sequence continues at coordinate 3,172,510 of JAWNNB010001732.1, forward strand.
ATATTCTATGGTCAGATGAGTCGAAAGTGGTTTTTTTGGTGGAAAGGGATCTCGATGATACGTTAGACGTCCAAAGAATACAAAATACAAACCCCAGTACACCACAAAAACTACTACTTCCACACTACTATGGGCCTGATTTTCATAATATGAAGTAGGTCCAATGTATCTGTGCGTAAAGTAAAATCCATTAACTAGTCATTTTTATCTCTACGAAAGCAAAAGCATAGTTCTTCCCAATACGCATATGCCACCTGATACCCTGTTGTCTATAAGGAGTAAATATTTGCCATGTTTATTATTATTTTAGAACAACAACATGATAGTCGTCTCCATCGGTGTGAGGGTGTGTGTGAGTGTACGTGAGTGATTGGGTTGACTGGGTGGATAAGAGGGCCCCTCCATGGAGGAGGAGGCGGAGCATGAGAAGGGGCTGGTGGATGGCGATGGTCACACACGCGCCGCCACATGCCCCAAAGTCTCAGCCCCTCGGTTTGGCTATCGCCGAGACTCTGCCCCGTTGCCTAGTCAATATTTCATTTGGCACTTGAACCAAATTCTTTTAGTTTTCTGCGAAGGTTGACGCTGAAGCTGAAGCTGACGTCAACGTCATCAGAGCAGCAGACTATTTGAGCAGAAGAGTAGCCGACCAACAGCCTCGGTGTCAATCAGTCTACCTTTAGTAATGGATTTCGTGTTTATAGATTGTATTTTGGTCATGTCTAATTTATCTAATTTCACCAACAGCCAAAGGAGAAGAACAGAGACAGCATTTATGCGTAGCCAATAGGCCAATAATACCCGAATATTGGAGCAAACAAAAATAATAAAAAATACGACACGATTTCAACAATTTTCTGATGACAATGCAATCTGCAGTTTCATATTGCAATTTTCGTCGCACAAAGCAGGCAAATAATGACAAACTATATGCACGCATATAAAAATACAAAAGGAAAAATTTTAATTTTAAAATGAAATAAAATCATGCGCTGCGCTGCGATGCATCGAGATACAACATAAACTCGGTTTGTATGCCCAGAGGCATGCCACACATTCCTATGAGTATTTACCATTTTCCCGTCACTATATCGCATTTTATCCCTGTTTGCCTTGGGGTGCTCTCTGTTCGGTAATTACTTTAATTGATCGTAGCTTGTTCACCAACAAATGGCAAACAAAATGTAAAATGATTGTTGTAAGGCCTCCTCTAGTCCTGCATATATACATATATTCGTATCGCTATTCTATTGTTTTTTTGTTTTTCGGTCTGATATCCATTCGAAGATAAGATTCATTGGTTAATTTTTTCAGTTTTTACATCGATTTCCTGACGGTTTTAGATATTTTTTATTTTTTGATTGTGTTACATGTACGTATATTTAAGTTTTCGTTTCCTTTAAATACTGCCACCATTGATAGGTACCTTTTTATTTTCTTTATCCTTCTTTAAAGCTCACGTTGAACGATTTAATGGGGGATATCAAAAACTAATTTGTCTTAATTTTTATCTTGTCTTGCTTCCCTTTTCATTCATTTCCCGAAACATTTACCCAAGTCTTGAACGCACAACCGCAATCAGGTCATATAGCAGCCGGCTCCTATAACAATGTGCAGATGTACTACAATATGCATATATATATTATATTTATCCTCGTATGTACATAAACATGTACTCGTACATACATATGTACATGAGTATTTCCACTTTACATCTTTGGCTTTGTAATGGCCCAAATTTCTGTAGTTGCCGCAAAAAAAAAGAGAACAGAGCCGTACAGGAAAGAAAAAGGGAACAAAAAACGTGAACTTAAACCGCAGCAAAGTGGTAAAGATATATGCGTATAAATGTTATATAAAGGATACATTCTACGGCTATAGACTTTATAAGGCAACGATTTAAATGCATCATTATAAATAAAACAAATAAAAAACCCAACTTAAGGAAGCCAAAAACTGAAAAAGTGAAAGCTTTAGTTTTTTCCGTTCGGTCTATTTCTTTTTCTCTGTTAAAATGGCAATGTTGGTTTTCCATTTTCATCCCATTTTGCACTTTACTTATTTTTCTTACTTTTTTTATTATTTTTGGTCAGCTTTTTTTGTTGATGCTGCTGCTCGTAATGAAAGCGATTACAAGCCGACAGCAAAGCACAGACGATAATCAGGAGATGAAGGCAGGAGAAGATGAGGGTCTGGTATGGTCTGGATGGAAAAGTGGTATGAGAAAAATAAGGAATGGAAAGAAGCCATTTCCTCTTTTTCCTCTCCCATTCTCCTTGGCATTTTCAGTTTGCTACTTGTAAAGTTGTCGGGTGAATTTATGACATTTATTGAAATCGTTTTTCTTTTTTGGGAGCTCCCTTCTCTTTTTCCAACTTTTCTGCTCCCCCTTTTTCTGTTCTGATTAGTTATATGCGATTGCGTTGATATTGTTAACTGCGTACTACCTCCTCTTTTTTCCCTTTCCCTACGGTAATCCCTTCCGTATACAGCTGCAATTAGTTTTACATTCCCTGGAAAATTGCTGGAAAATTTAGCACAATGGCTAAATGCCGAAATAAAACAAAACAAAAAATAAAAATATTAAACCAGGGTGAATAAAAAACAAAAACGACAAACAAATAGTAAGAAATCCTCACAAATGAAAGAACCTGTTGCTTTTCCTACAATAGAGTGAGAGGGTTAGCCCCGCAAGGGAGGGGGATTGAGAGCAGAATGGGGAAGGCAGTTAAGCTAACAAAAAGCAGAAAATAAAGAAAAATCCAGAAATTCCTTCCGTTAAAGGAAGTTTTGGGTTTAACGGCACAAAAATCTTTTGGCTTAATTTTATTGAAATAAATGGAACCAAAAATTGAAATAAAATTAATCCCCACCAATTTAGAGAGATAAAAACAAATGGCACTTAAATAATAAAGGGAAAAATGCATGAAAATAGTAGAAAAAAAATACGCAGTATATGCGGTTGTACGCGAATGTAAGAAAATGTATGATGCATCTGCTTTATGCGAAATACAAGTTGTATGAAAAAATGCAGAATAATAGCGCATTATGCACATTTTTATACGATTGTAGGAATACAAGATATTAATATCCCCAGGAAGCAATAATACAAAAATATCCATAGTTGTATGTTCTTGATCAGCATCAAAATCCAATCGAAAATAGTTCCGTTGTACTTTTCAAAATATTGTAAATGAAAAAGAACAACACAAATAATAATAGAAGACAAAAAACTTTACCGCAAACATTTTGTTTGCCTTGCACACATTTTGTGAGGGCAACATGCACAAGAAGAGGAAAATTATAATGAGAAAAAGAGCAGAAAATGAAAAACAAGAAGAATAAGAAATCGCCTATGGCGCAAAAAGTGCGTATATTCGATAGCCTTGAGCCACATATGTGGGGCCAAACGGATTGGGCGGAGAGCCCCGTCACAGACAAGTCGAACCAGATGAACAAAATGTAAAACTTTGGGATCCAACGGAAGAGAGGGATATAATCGTACGCGACATGGGAGAGAGAGAGAGAGGGTAATGAAAGTCGAGAGAATTCACTGAGGCGTCGACAAAATAGAGAAAACTAAAAAAAAACTTAAATAAGTGGGAATTATCGACTAGGGGAATGCTCTTTGAGCAGATAAAATTATAATACAGATAAGACGAGACTTGAGTAAAAATGTTATGTAACAGGATTAAAGAACAAATACAATTTCACGGAAAAATGGCATTAATAAATATTGGAATACATGGCGGAAACTTCAAATCAGGGGCATCAGGTGAGACGATATTTATATGGAAGCTAATATTATAAATTAACATCTAGCAATTAACCTCAACTCTAAAGAACGTCACTATTTATAAAAGTTTTCGTATTATTTTAATAATTATTAAGATGCGGTTTTGAAAGATTCCTGTAAAGCTAATGGGTGTTGTTCGAATGAAAACTATCTTGAATTGACTGACAATATTGCATGCAGTGATATACAGCAACTGACTCATAAAATTACTCATCCGCCTCAGAACCCTCTGAATCTTAAGTAGTAGCCTGCCGGGGCAACTAGAAAATCTTAAATCTTAATTTCAGTTTATTGCAATCGTAAAAACCACTACACCCTCAACCGCTAAATGCGTTCTGTGTAGAGTATCCAAAGACAAATCGAAGGAAAAACCTTCGTCAAACTTGCCGCTAGCAAAATTTGTTGTTTGCTGAGAATTCAATATTTTTCAATAAAAGCAACAACACCGCGCACGCCAATTACGCATGTTTAATAATTTTCATTTTCAATTTTCCGATTTTTTGTCTTCTTTATTTTTATATTTTTCGATCACAGCTGTGTCGGAAAAGCGGCTTGGAGTGGGGGAAAAAGAAAAACTTGATGGCAGTCGTTTAATTTTTGCTATTGTTCTTGTTGCTGCCTTTTATTAATGAATTTTCTCTCAATTCTTTTCTTCTTTGCTTTGCTTTGGCTCTTCTATTCTCTACTGCTTCGCTATGTCGTCTATTTTATGTGCTTTCTTTCGTTCATTCTGTTCTTGTTTTTTATTATTTAGGCTACGTCTAAAAATATGTCTGCCAATTCGCTAAGTGGCCCCAAACTAGTCTATATAGGATACACATAAAGTACAGTGAAAATTGGCTAAGCAAAAATTTATTCTGAAATACTCGTACATAAAGTATAAACTTAAATAACACTACGCGACAAAATCGAAATTTTTTTTTGTTTTCTCCAAGAATCCGACTTTTTCTGATAGATATGGGGCATTAAAATGTTTTAAAGAAATATGGTTTTTTTCTATGGCAGAACTTTTTTAAGAATTTTTCAAGTCTGTTATTTTTTTAAAGCTTTTTCAGAGGTAGCGCTTATTTTTTCACATAAGTCAAGTATTTTACGTCTGGTTGTGTCCTTTTCGTTTGCTTTGTTCCCAATTGGCAGTTGGGCCCGCAACCTTCAAAAATGTATTTCTTGCTCATTTTTTTAGGTTTGGCTAACGTTTTTTAACTCCAAAGTTTCTCCATAGATTTTAATGAGCAATACCTTAAACAACGCCTAAAAAATGAACCTATACACAAAAAAAATAAAAAACATAGGATATAATTTTTTTTCGACTTTTCCTGAGTTTTTAAAGTCAAAATTTCGTAAAAAATACTGCATAAAAATCATCATTCTTGCATTTGAATGCTTTTTATGTTTCCCAAACGGTAAGCTGAAATTACAAAGTGTTTGGGCTTCTAGCTTTTTAATTTATCTTTCCAGAATGTAAAGTTTTTTACAACCAGACGTTAGATACTTGTTATGTGAAAAAAAAGCGCTACCTCTGAAAAAACCTTTAAAAAAAATACCAGTTTTCAAAAATTCTTCAAAAAAAGTTTCTGCCATAGCAAAAAAAAAAATTTCATCAAACTATTTCTAAGCCCCAAATCTTTAAGAAAAATTTGGATTTGTTCCTTTAGGAAAATTCGTGTCAGATAGTGTAATTGATACAACAGAAATATAAGGAGATAAAATGTATGTATTTTCTACGAAAGATCAGCAAAAATCAAATAACTAAAATTGTTTAACAAATCTTAACATTGATGAAATAAAAATTAAACGAGAAGGAGCGTGTGAGTCGCTAGTGGACGCGACTCTACTTTTATACCCGTACTCAGTCAGCATACAAATTTGTGAGAATTAAAAAATATTTTAGCTACATCTGTTTTCTACATCTAAATCTTAAATGTAGATTATACATTAAGAACAGATATTGTACATCTTCCATTTAGATTCTACATCTTCTCAGCGATGGGGTGCTAGCGCACTGCACAGGGCAGAATGTGTGCGAGCGAGGAAAAGAATGAGTTGCCTGGTCTCTTGTTGGAAGAGGTGGGGGAAGAAACTGAAAATTAACTGATCTGATTCATATTCGGCAATCTGATAGATATGATAATTTTCTACGATACTAAGGTTTCCGTTTTATCGTATCTTTAAAATTATATGTGACACAGATTTTCGTTCTTTGTGGTGGCGGAAGGGGTCGGGTGAAATTTTGAAATACACTTGTAAGTTACAAGTTGTAACAGTGTGATATCACATTAGTCTGGAAACAAAATTTGGTTCCTCTAGCTCTTATAGTCTCTGAGATCTAGGTGCTCATCAAGACGGACAGACAGACATGGCTATATCGACTCAGCTATTGATTCTGATCCAGAATATATGTATATACTTTATGGGGTCGGAAACGTTTCCTTCTCTGCGTTACGCACATCCAGGTTTACCACAAATACAATATACCCCTTAACTCTTTGAGTACGGGCATAAAATATTGGTAATCTTTGAAAAGTTGGAAATGATTAACATATTTGCATTTTAATATTCCATAGGTTTTCATAAAAACAAAATATTTAATTTATGTATATGTCTGTGCATATGCATGTATTTGCATATTTGACCAGATAACCATATGTAGCGTAGATCCGATATTGACTGTATAAATGAGAAGAAAATCAATGTTCATAAAAAGAAGTGTATACAAAAAGAACCACCATCGACTGTTCAAATATAGTTTAAGAAATTAAAAAAAAACTTAATATCTTTTTATAAAATATAGACAAAGTTAAGCAGAAAAATCCTTGATTTTAAAGAAGACAATATATTTATAACTAATCAAAGAAATACAGAAATCCACAATGCCCCCGCTGCTCTTCTATCCGTGTATTTTTATATTTCCCTGAGGCTTAGCTGAAAGAAGTTTTCTTTCGACAAATTTTAATCCAAATTCAAACTCAGCTTTAACTCATTAAAACTACATTTCGGGGCCGAGCCTTAAGCTCATTAAATGCAGATTTAATTCTGCTCCAAAAAGAGTTGCGTTTTTTTCCCAATTTAAAAATTGGTATTGTTGTTGCTTACTATGGCGATTATTATTATTATTCCATATTTAGCTGAATTTATTGCATATTTGTTTTCTTTTTTGAAGTTTTTCCATTCTGTTTTGCTTTGGTAATTGATATTTCTGTGTAAACTAATTAATGTTTTGAAATAACATTTGTATTCGGTGCTAAAATAAACGAACAATAATTACACTCACAGTATTTTTGTTTAAATTTTAGTTGTTTTAATTGGAAACTGAATATATTTTATCCATATTATGATACTAGTTTGTACACATTTCTTATTTATTTCTGTATTTAATGGAAGAATTAACGTTTTTACCAATATCAAATTATTTGAAATTTAGCTTTGATAAGTAGGAATAAATATATATGTATGTACATACATATATATATTTTTTACTTTTTCTGTTCTTCAGATTCCTATGAAATGTTGTTGTTACATTTTGCGAAGTAAATTTCTCAATTTTTGGCGCCCATTTCTCCCCAACCGGCACATTGGCACACTTATCACACTTTCGAATTTCCACAGACAAAAAATTACAACAAAAAGGAAACTATTTTAACCAAAGAGAAGAACAATTATTTGGAGCATCCAAATTAATATCTTAAGTGGCGATCTGCACTAAAGTTTTATTTTGATTTTGCAATCGAACCGAACTGCAACGCAAAGTTTTTGTTATGTTTCTGTGTTTGTGATTGAACCGTAATGGGGGCACGCGAACCGCTCGACTCGTCGTGTCTGTGCACGTGGCCAACTCGACGTAGACTGAAAGCTCAAGCGTAACGGTATGTGGAATGTGCCACCGCGCTGCATCGAGTCTGTTACTCGACTATTGCTACCGCTGCCGTTGATGCTGCTGTTGCTGATGTTGCTTCCACCGCCACAGTCACAGCCTCTGCCCTTGCCCCTGCCTGCCCCGACCTACGCCTCCACAGTGGCTGCTTCGGAATCTGCTCCCACTCAATGCTGAGTGAGTGTAAAAGCCGAGCCGAGACGAGCGCCAGCCGACCGATTGTTTTGTCTGCTACCGACTATTTTTAACTCACACGAAATTTCCCCTTGGCCCGAGCGAGACTCCTCAATCGAGCCACAGACTGTATTAATGTTGGGTAAGGCATTCCCAGAGAGCGTTCCTGAGTGGTTTTAATAACGTAAAACAAAGAATAAAAGGAATTCGACTTCAGATTCGTAAATTTGTTCTTTTAATTGGGATCTTTGACCGAGCGCACAAAAGGCTGCAGCATATTTTGTTTTCTGCACAACAGAGATTAATCGCAATGAACCGTCGCACAGTGGGGCCTCAGCCGCAAAGAGGTGGCAAAAGTCAATGCATTTTTTGAACGCTTTGGATAAATCCAATACACGAATTCGATAGAGAATTTTCCAAAGCTTTCAAAAATGAAAGTTTAAAAAGAATCGGACTTTTAGTTTAGGAGATATGAGCAATCATATGAAATTATTTCCGTGTGCAACAATTTATTCAACTTTTATTGACATAGGTATCTTTCAGGTAGAATAAAAAGTAAACTGTGTGAGGTATCACTTTGTTTTTGGTATCATTTACTAGGTGTATTTATTTTTATCAATATTCAATGAATAACTGCTTCGTTGCACAGACAGTTATAGAGAAAAACGTATTTTTCAAACCATCTAATTTTTTGGTTGTTTTTCAACTTGGACTTGAATTTAAAAAAAAGTATGTTTTTGCTTTCCCAAAATATTTTTTGTACGTGCTCTTTGCATATTTCTTTACCTAAGTCATAGGTCCATACGTGCAGTTTTGCGTTTTTTGGCTTCTACATCGATAACAGTGACGCTACCTCGCACGAAAAACGGCCAAAAATGGGCTGTCGCAGCTTAAAATTTCCATATAAAATCCAAAGCGACGCGTCGCTCCACTTTCATGAACGCCTTCATGGCTATGATATTCTCATTCAAATCCGTCATCATTGTCACGGCCAGACGCAACAGCCGAGCCAAATAGAAACAAAATCTTCAAAATGTTTTTAAATATTCTCGCTTATATTAGAGATTCGTTAGATCTCGTTCTGCCCTTTGGTTTATGCATTCTTTGTGCATCCAAAAGAGTAAATTTCTTTCGAATTTTCGGCAAAATGAGGAGCTATAAAAAACCAAACCAAACCATAAAAAAATATACCCTGACAACGGAAAGTGAAAGAGAGAAACCATTCGTGAGAGAACGAGCGTTGAGTGAGATGTACATTTTTTTCACTCATTTCCGTAGTCACTTCCGCCGTCTTCTTGGCCCAAGGAAGTTGTAGCCCCACTGACAACGACAACAACGTTCGTAGTTCTTTTTCTTACAACAGCTTTTTTTTCTGGCGGGGATGGAAGGGGAAATGTCAAATGACATTCTGGGATCACAGTCTGAAGAAAACATTTTGAAATATGTTTAGAATGCATTTTCCTGTTCGTGTTTTCCGTTAGCTGGTGTAGGTCGGTTCTTCTTTGCTTGCCCTTTTTTAATCCGACAAATTTTAAAAAAGGAAAATAATTTCATATAATTTTAGACCAGAAACTACGACAACAAAGTTAGCAGAGGGTTATGGAAGATATTTCAACCACTTTGTGTGTGTATTCTTCGGAAACGAAAATTTTGTGCAAAAATTCACAGCTATTTTTAAGTTTTATAATTAAGCTATCAAAGGGGTATAAAAATTATATAATCAAAGGAGTTTTAGCCTTGGTATTTGAGACATATATTTAAAATACGCTGTTGAATTTCAGCAAATTGGAATATTCCAACTGCCTGTTATCGTGATATGAATTATGATACCTACTTGTTACGCTGAAAACATTCACATCGAATCCCCTATGCCACCTAATTATTCTTGTCTAACAAGTACATATTCCTTCATTCTGCAAGCAACAATCGCAAACAAGAAATGTGTTTTTACTCCGGCGAGCAAAACCCACATAAAAGAAACTTTAGGACTGCGTTTTTGCATCGGGACTCGGGACAACTGAGACCAGACCAAAAGCCGCATTGTATGGCTACTGAATGGAATATACGGGCATACAGGAGGGTGGTGGCGTGGGGAGGAGCAGACAGAGTGTAAGGGATAGAGAAAGAGCTAGGGTGACAGAAGACATTCTTTTGGTTCAATTTTCTGTTTTATTTTGCCGCTTCCATAGGCCACAGGGCAACAACAACAGCATCAGCAGCGGCAGTGGCAGCAAGGCAACGAATGTGGTCAAAGGTTGCCATAGTTACAACCAAATGAGTAAGGCCATGAAGAAGAAAACGCTAAGCCCACAACAACAATTACAACAATAACAGCGGCGGGGCAAAAAAAATATACCATAGAACTGAGGCAGCTGTTGCTTGCTTCAACAAGAAATAATTTGCTTCTCCTCCAGCGAAACCGCAGGTCCTTCCTCTTCACCACTCTGCGTGTGTATGTGTGTGTGTGTGGTTCTTTCTGCTTTATTATTTGCCTTTCGAATCTAATGTGTATAATTCCTCTTGAGTGTGATTAGTAGCAATGTTCGAGCCATAATTGTAAGGACAAGGATGAGTACGAGTATATAGCCCAAAGTACAGAAGGCCGAAGAAAAGTTTCAGTTGGCCTCCAACTTTCGTTCTCCCAACTACCTAATTTATTCGCAATCATTGCTCTTAAGTGTCAATTCAGCACTGCAATTATTAATCAGTATTCTCCAAGGATTGGTAAACCCAAAAAGGAAGGGCCTTACTAATATAGGAGGGTAGAAATTACAGTGCAAATTCCATCTGAACATCTTTCTCATACTTTTACATGTCCAAGTGTGTGTCCGTAAATATTCGTTTCGTTTCTGTATTTCTGTATTCGTATGTCAGCCTCTCATTGGGTCCATATCCTCGTTCTTAACTATTTCCGCGTCTGTATATAAATATTTGGCCATATCTATGGCCTCCATCCTGTCCTGTCCGTATCAATTGGTCGCCAGTGCTTATCTTCACTGAGCTCACTCTAATCATTTAAGTAAGTCCTCAAGCCAATAGAATTACCAGCCACAATCCAGATCCCAAACTTAAACAAACAAACAAAAATGTTCTCCGATTTCTCGATGAAACTTTTTTCATGGAAATTTTTTTGTTTGGTAAGGGGGTGGTGGTGTCTAAGCAAGAAAACTTTCTCCTTTTATAGAGCGACAAAACTGCAAAATGTATGTATAATTAAAATTCTATTCCTGATAATTGTTAAACTCGAGCCCCATTTTCTCTTTTTGACCATATTCAAATATCTCTCAAAAGTTTTCCACAAAAAAATATAAACTAGAGTAACCACAAAGCTGAAAAAAGGACACTCGACTCTCATAATGCCATCTATCGTACACACACTCACACACACACACACATACACACATACACATACACATACACACACACAAGCGTCCAAGCGTCCCGTGCCAAAAGACGCCTGCTACAAATGTGGTGAAGAGGGGCACAAGCACAGCCAGTGCAGAAACCCACCAAAATGCCTGCTATGCGCTGGCAAGCCGGGAGACAAACACTCACCAGCACACTCGGTCCTTAGCCGCGCCTGTCCCGAGTACCAGAAGGCCATGTCCAAGCTGATCGATGGTTAAGCTACTACAACTTAACCTTAACCACTGCCGAGCTGCTCAGGACCTGCTGGCACAAACAGTCTTAGAGCAGAACATAGACGTAGCCATATTTAGCGAGCCGTATGCGAGCAAGCACGAAGGAGTCTGGCAACAAAGCTCAGACGGCGTAGCGGAAATCTGGAGCTGCGGGCCCCAACCTGAACAGCTCACGCATAGAGCATCAAGGGTGGGCTACGCAAGAACCAAGCATAAGGGCATGCACATATACAGCTGCTACATAGCGCCACGCCACACTCAACAGGAGTTCGAGGCAGTCATCCGCGACTTAGCCAGCGATGCCCAAGACAGATCCCCGGTCCTAATAGCGGGCGATTTCAACGCATGGGCCACGACCTGGGGGAGCACCAGGAACACGCCTCGAGGGTCAGCGCTACTGGAAGAGTTCGCAAACGTGAATGTTTGCCTCTTAAACACAGGAAGTGCCCCGACGTATAGGAAGGCGGGCCGCGAGTCTGTCATCGACTTAACGTTTGCAAGCCCGGAGATCGCACGCAAGTCCAATTGGCATGTGCTGAGCGTGTACACGCATAGCGACCACCTAGCAGTGCTGACGGAAATCTCGGCCAGCAGGAACACCGCCAGGATCCAAAGATCAACGCAGGCAGGATATAAGGAAGAAACACTCGACAGATCCGCACTACTCTACGCAGCAGAGAGCCTAAAAGCCACTGGGGACGCCGAAGCATGCACGAGCGCCATCGGCAGGACCGTCATATCGGCATGTGATGCTGCTATGGAGGCAAGAAAGAACGGAGGAAGCAGGCACCGACCAGTACCATGGTGGAACGAGCACATTTCGCAAGCCAGGGGGGAGTGCTGCGCGGCCCGTCGCGCCTACCAGCGATCCAGAGGAACACTACAGTTTTTGAGCAATGGAATGGCATTCAAGGCCAAACGGAAAGCCCTAAGAGACGCCATTAGAAGCAGCAAGGCCAAATGCTTCCAAGAACTCTGCGATGCGGCAGATGCCGAACCTTTCGGAGGTGCGTACAAGCAAAGATTGTACAAGCTGGTCATGGGAAAACTCAATAGACAGCCTATGCCCAAATGCCCCACCCAGTTGAAGGGAATAGTTGAAGCACTCTTTCCTTGGCAGCCACCACTCCAAGAGCCAGACTGCGAGGCAGACGCGGATACGGCAGCCACTACCATCAATGTGGGAGAGGTGCTGAAGGCAGCAGCAAATCTAAAGACCGGTAAGGCGGCGGGTCCCGATGGAGTTCCCAATGCAGCGTTGAAATACTTAATTAGCGCCCACCCGGAAGCATTCACGAAAATGTACAACCAGTGCATAGCGGAAAGGAGAGTACCCCTAGCTTGGAAACGCCAAAGACTAGTCCTTGTACCCAAGCCCGGCAAGGACTTAAGTGACCCATCGGCATACCGACCACTATGCATGCTAGATGGTATGGGCAAAATATTCGATAGGCTGGTATGCACCCGACTCGAGGCTGAATTGACAGAGCGCCAGGGCATCTCCACCCACCAGTACGGATTCCGGAAGAAGATGAGCACTATAAACGCCATTGAGATGGTCACCAGACTGGCCAAAGAAGCCATTGCAGGAACGCGATGGGCTGGAGGCACGAAAAAGTACTGTCTGATATGCACGCTAGACGTGCGGAATGCCTTCAATACAGCCAGCTGGAGAAGTATACTCGCGGCTTTGACACGGAGGAGGCATATCACAGTACCTTGTACGGACGCTGAGGAGCTACTTCACGAACCGCGTACTCATGTACGACACGGACGAGGGAACGAAGCTGCATACCATCACCGGCGGTGTACCACAGGGATCGGTCCTAGGGCCAATCCTGTGGAACACCATGTATGATGACATCCTGCGGCTCGCTCTGCCAGATGGGTGCACGCTCGTCGGCTTCGCAGACGACATAGCGCTCGTCACCATAGCGAAGGGCGTACAGGAGGCAGAAGCTAACTGCAACGCAGCTATCGCTATCTGGCTCGCACAGAACGGACTTTCCCTGGCCGAAAGAAAGACGGAGGCTGTTCTTATAAGCAACAGGAAAAAAGTAGAGAAGGCATGCGTGAGGGTAGGAAGCGTCGATATACAGACCAAACCAGCCCTGAAGTACCTAGGGGTAATCCTAGACCACAGGCTTAACTACAAGGCACACCTGCAATACCTCAGCGCGAAAGCAGCCACTGCAACGGCGGCCATCAGTAGGATGATGGCCAATACAGGAGGACCACGGCAGCGCAGCAGACAGCTCATCGTCGGTGTGGTCACATCCATAATTTTGTATGGATCAGCGGTGTGGGCACCAGCAATGGGGGTGCCAACGTACAGCAGAGACTGCAGAAGCGCCTACCGGCGCTGCGCCTTAAGGGCTACATGCTGCTTCCGGACGGTGTCGGAAGACGCGGCACTGGTTGTTTCAGGCATGGTCCCGCTGGACCTACTGGCGGATGAACGGCAGAGCGGGCTGGAAGTAGCCAGCGAGCGGCGAGAGGGCAGCATAGCCCGGTGGCAAAGGCGATGGGAGCAAGCAGAAAAAGGACGGTGGACCAGACGACTCATCCCACAGCTCAAACCGTGGCTGCAAAGAAGGCAAGGCCAGGTGGACCACTACCTGGCCCAACTACTGACGGGACATGGCTGCTGCAAACAGTACCTGTACCGGTTCAAACGTGCAGACGACCCATACTGCAGCTACTGTGGCCCTGGAAATGCAGAGGATGCGGAGCACATCTTCTTTGTGTGCCCCCGTTTCTCGCAAGAGCGAGAGAGGCTAGGGGAGACGCTTGCAGGAGTCAACGCGGACACCCTGACCGAGAAGATGCTAGCCGATGAGCAGGCATGGAGCGCAGTTGCCAACATGGCAGCAACAACAATCAAGGAGCTGCGCAGGCTGGAGAGGAGCCAGTCCGGCTAAATCCAAGAAGACCCCACATCCCGCACCGCGAAGTAATGCCTAGCGGCAGTCCCGCGGTTGCGGGGCCACCCATTTATACCCTACCCATCTCATAAACCCCCCCTTCACATTATTGTTATACCATTATTTGTTAAATAAAAACCCTTTTCCTAATAAAAACGAGAAGGAACGTGAGTCGCTTCTAGTCGCGACTCTACTTTTATACCCGTACTCAGTCAGTATATAAATTTATGAGCTTATAATTGAAATTTTAAAAAAAATTTAAAATTTAAAATTTTACATTTTTTGCTACATTTGTTAACTACATCTACATGTAAAATGTAGATAATACATATAGAACAAATTTTCTACATCTACCATTTAGATTCTACATCTCCTCCGCTAGAGGTTGCTCGCGCATTGCACAGGGCAGAGTGTGGCATGTAAGCAGAGCCAGAGGAGGTGGGGGAAGCAACTGAAAATTAATTTCTTTATTCTGGCTATAATAATGATCCGATCTGGTTCAGATTCGGCAATCTGATAGATATGGTCCTTCTCTACGATACTGCGTTTTTAGTTTTATCGTATCTTCAAAATTGTGGATGCCACAGATTTTCGTCCTTTTGTGAAGGCGGAAGGGGGCGGGGCGAAATTTTGAAATACACTTGTAACAGTGTGATATCACATGAGTCTGGAAAAAAATTTCGTTGCTCTAGCTTCTATAGTCTCTGAGAACGAGGCGCTCATCAAGACGGACAGACGGACAGACGGACAGACAGACAGACAGACAGAGACTCGGCTATTGATGCTGATCAAGAATATATATACTTTATGGGGTCGGAAAATTTTCCTTCTCTGCGTTACACACATCGACTTTTACCACAAATACAGTATACCCCTTAACTCTTTTGAGTACGGGTATAAAAAAAACGAGAAGGAACGTGAGTCGCTTCTAGTCGCGACTCTACTTTTATACCCGTACTCAGTCAGTATATAAATTTGTGACCTTATAATGGAAATTAAAAAAAAATTTTAATTTTACATTTTACATTTTGCTACATATCTTAACTACATCTACATCTAATGTAAATTATACATGTAGAACAGATATTCGACATCTACCATTTAGATTCTACATCTCCTCCGCTAGGGGTTGCTCGCGCATTGCACATGGCAGAGTGTGTGCGAGCGAGACAGAGAATGAATAGCGTCAGCAGCGCCAGAGGAGGTGGGGGAAGCAACTGAAAATTAATTTCTTCATTTTGGCCATAATAATGATCCGATCTGTACCAGATTTGGCAATCTGGTAGGTATGGTCATTCTCTACGATACTGCGTTTTTAGTTTTATCGTATCTTCAAAATTGTGGATGCCACAGATTTTCGTCCTTTGTGAAGGCGGAAGGGGGCGGGGCAAAATTTTGAAATACACTTGTAACAGTGTGATATCACATGAGTCTGGAAACAAAATTTGGTTGCTCTAGCTTTTATAGTCTCTGAGATCCAGGCGCTCATCGGGACGGACAGACGGACAGTCGGACAGACGGACAGACGGACAGACGGACGGACAGACAGACATGGCTCTATCGACTCGGCTATTGATACTGATCAAGAATATATATACTTTATGGGGTCAGAAAATTGTCCTTCTCTGCGTTACACATCCACTTTACCACAAATACAGTATACCCTTAACTCTTTTTGAGTACGGGTATAAAAAACATACACACACACACATACACACACACCTATAGCGACTCGCCTGGACACACTCACACACGGGGATTTCGTAGCTGCTTAACTGAAGCATTTCCAGCTTATGCAATGAAAGCAATGGGCAAGCACCTGTCGATGGAAATTCTATGGTAGGCCTCGCACACAACGGGCACAGACACAGAAAGAGAGTTAGGAGTCCCTGGGAAAGAGGGGCATGGAGGAGGAGGAGGTGGAGGAGAAGACTGAAGTGGGGTAAAACGTTGCAACTGACGCAAAACTCTATTATGTTTGCTGAACATGACCGACGGCCTATTAAAACAACAATACCAAATACTGTCACATCGAACACCAGCCTCCTGCCTAGTCCATCCATATAAACCCCGCCCACACACTCTAGGTACACCTCTATCTCCCTGGGAAATCTCTGAATTGTTAATTTTTTAGTGCTCCCCGCCTATCCCACTATTTGTGCAGGCAGGCTCCAAATGAACTCCGGAACAATTACACACCTGAAAATATTACAGCACAACTGGTAAAAGACAAATAGAAATGACGGTTATTTTTGGAAGCGAAACGAAACTTCATATATTAACTATGTTTTTCAAAGAGATTTTCCTATTGCAGATCCCGTGAACAGTACTTAGATCTGCAATAGAGCTTTAGTATACCTTCTGAGTTCACCCATAAAGACAAGTTTGTGTTGGAGCTGGAAATGAAAAGATGGTGAACGATATTTTAGATTAGATGTCCGTTTGAAAAGTCCCAAGCTTTCGGGAATTCAGAAAGTCCTAAAAGAGGTCCCTAAATGTGTTCCAAGACTTCCAATCTCAATTCTGAGGCCGTACCGAGTCTAGTATACTCAGATTCAACTTGCTTTTCGCAATTACCAATTCTCTAGTTAATATCTGTAACAAATAGATAATTAATATAGATAATAATTAATTAGAATATTCAAAATCTCCAACCATATTTATGTAAGAAGGCTAGGTCACGTACACAAGCGCCGACCTCCCCGAGAGAGCAAAGAGGAGATTGCAAGAACGAGAGGCCTCTCGCCATTCCGTTGTCAGTCGTCGTTTTCGTCAGTCGTAATTTCATCAGTTGTCGGTCGCTTTTAAAACATGTTGAAACATACGTATTAACCAAAGCTGTATCCACTACTACTCAATTTAGTTAATAAACATACATCTAAACACCACCTTTCACATATATATTATGTTGATGAATTGATGTTACTATAAACCTGCACCAGATGCACTAAGCCAGCAAAGTGATGCCAGTATGACTGACCGAGTCATTATCTATAAACGGGACATATAGAAAATGAACGAGAAGGAACGTGAGTCGCTTCTAGTCGCGACTCTACGTTTATACCCGTACTCAGTCAGTATATAATTTATGAGCTTATGATTGAAATTAAAAAATTTTTAATTTTACATTTTACATTCTTTTGCTACATTTGTATAACTACATGTACATGTAAAATGTAGATTATACATCTAGAACAAACATTCTACATCTACCATTTAGATTCTACATCTCCTCCGCTAGGGGTTATCGCGCATTGCACAGGGCAGAGTGTACGAGCGAGACAGTAATGAATACCGTCAGCAGCGCCAGAGGAGGTGGGGGAAGCAACTGAAGATTAATTTCTATTCTGGCTATAATAATGATCCGATCTGATTCAGATTCGGCAATCTAATAGAATGAACGATACTGCGTTTAGTTTTATCGTATCTTCAAAATTGTGGCTGCCACAGATTTTCGTCTTTGTGAAGGCGGAAGGGGGCGGGGCGAAATTCTGAAATACACTTGTAACAGTGTGATATCACATGAGTCTGAAACAAAATTTTGTTGCTCTAGCTTTTATAGTCTCTGAGATCTAGGCGCTCATCAAGACGGACAGACAGACAGACAGACAGACAGACAGACAGACAGACAGACAGACGGACGGACAGACAGACATGGCTCTATCGACTCGCTATTGATACTGATCAAGAATATATATACTTTGGGGTCGGAAAATTTTCCTTCTCTGCGTTACACATCCATTTTACCACATACAGTATACCCCTTAATCTTTTGAGTACGAGTATAAAAATAGTAAGATTAGTTGAAAAAACCGATTCTGTAGAATCCATAGACCGACTTTTGACTGTATGCAATACGAACTAAAGGATCTGATGATGGGACGACTACAATTATTAAAATAGTTTAATTACATTGGGGTGAATAATTTAAGCGTTTTTATTGTGACTCTCGATTTAATTGATGGAAAACTCTGATCACATGCTTTTACTTTTACGAGGATTTTGATTTTTTCATCGAGTTTCCGCCAGCAGATGAGAGTGAAGTTTGAGAGGATAAATGGATGGATACATGAACAAAAGAGTTGAACAAGTCCCCTAAAGCTATGGCAATGTGCAATGGTGCGAATATTTTAAAAGTTGTTTGTGTTAACACAAACATTAGAAACAAAGCGCCACATTGGTGCCTGGCCATGAAACAGTTGCAGCGGCAGCAGCAAAAATAGCAAAAACGAAAAACAGCAGCAAAAACATTTTTGGTGTCCTGCTAGTGGGAATCCTGCCGTTGAGATGAAGAAACTGGAGAGGTAAGCGCGAAAAGTAAAATATAAATTTGTATGGAATTGAAAAATTCATAACACGAAAGCCGTGAATAAAAGACGAGCAACAACAATTTAAGCCAGAAACCAAAACCAGCAAAAGCAACAGACACAACATTCAACAGCCAGCAGCAGCCATGCATGGAAACATGCAACAGCAACCACAAAAACAACAAAAATAGGGGTAAGAGTAGCATCAGAGCAGCAGGTGGCATAAAACATGTCAGAAAGGGGACTTTTGTATGTGTTCTGCAGGGGGGGGAAGTGGCGGGGAAAGTGGTTCCAAATGAGGAAGAGCGCGAACACCAGCAAAACAAGAAAGAAAATCTATTTACGGGGGACCGAAGCGTTTCATATCCTTGCAGATCGTTTCAACACGAATAATTATGTATTATTATGTATTATGTTGCAAAGATTTACTCCAAATGAAGCAACTCTCTCTGTTAGGGTATGCACATAAAGCAACTTACAACCAGAGTTTATACCTGCGCGTGGGGCCAAAATCAAAACAAAAAGCAAAAACCGGCGAGCACTGCCAAACAAAAACAAAGACAAAAACCAAATAAAAACAATCCAAACAAAGCGGAAAGCAGCGTTTTAGCGTAACAAAAAAGTGAGCTTAGAATAATAGGAATGGCAGCAAACAGCATCCAAATATTATTATGCACATTTAAAATTTATTAATAAATGCAACACATGTTAGTTTCTCTTTCGCTTTGCAACTAAAGAGATTACACTGAGTAAAATGTACTTACACACATACATACATACATATATACACACATTCACACATACAATATGAAATAAAAGTGTGCAGCCGGAAGTTCTCTGATACTCTGTCAGTTCAGCTTATAGCTTTATACAATAATAATTTCAGTATTATAAGCATATATATTATAGTGTTTCGATTTATACATATATGAGAGGATAAGTCTTAATGCTTTGGCTGCTGCAAAAGCGGGAAATAATTGATATTGGAAATAATATTTAAACGAAATGAGTTAAGCCAAATCAAATGGCAACATAATCAAACTCATACAAATTCGAATGAAATATTTTTTCTATTTGAATGTTAAAATGAAATGAAATGACCCAACCTCTTGCCATGGGTAACAGCCATCGATCGAATGCAAACAAATGTAAAAAATTATGAATAAATAAGCAAATGAGAAATCAAACCAAATTTAACCAAAATTGATTTCTCAGTTAAATTTTTGGGTTGCTGCCCGAGCGAAAAGCGTAAGCCGAGCTGAGCTGAGCTAAAACTATTTTGACTGGCAATAAATCGAATGGCCAAATGCCAGCAAAATTTCCAAGTATCCAGCAAAAATATCAAATGGAATGAATTAAATAAACTGTGCAAATCTCACCTGTGGTTAGGAGTTTCCCTGCTGCTGCACTATGGGGAATTTGACCACTTTTTGTGGCAATAATTAATAACTTCCGCACGAAACAATATTTTTCATTTTAGTTTTTTGATATAAGTTTATAATATTAAAAGGAAAGTATTTTGAAAAAATGGGCGTGGTAAAATTTTTTTTTTAATTTTGAGATCAAATTATTTACAAAAAAATATTTCCAGTTATGTTTAGAAAATTTTTTTTATTTCAGTGGGCGTGGTACGCCTTAAAAATAATTAACAAAAAACATTTAGTGGTTCCCAGAAATTTTAAATTTGAAATTTGAGACCTGTAGTATAAAAGAGTTAAACTTGTATCATAAATAATATATCTGCTATCACACCTTTTGCTAACCATCATGAACTTAATTTTCGAGCTCAAAATTCCACGAGAATGGAAACTGTTCCTCACTAAAATCGTCAAAGCTGTCTTCGTCTTCGGGATCTCCGCTTAAGCTCTTGAGTTCGACTGATAAGAGCTCCAAAACCTCAGATGGAAGGGACTTATTTTTTTGAATTTTTAAGCGCTTTTCAATGTTTATTGATGATAAAATTGTCTATAAGATGTTAAAAAATGCAATATGGCGTCCTCTTTTTTTTAAATTGTGCTCACTGCGTTCCACACGGCAAACAATTCTGCATTTAAAAAACTTAGGTTATGTCCTAAAATGTTAAATTTTAAGACAAAACGCGCAAAAGCGCTGATTAATATTATAGGCAAATGAAAGAGAATTCAAGTCTCTACAATATGTATTAAATTTTATGGTTGGACTCATTTTGTAGGCCTCTTGAAAGGCTAATTTTTGTCACAAAATGATACTCGTCCAACTATTAACTATACATGAAATATAAACAGATTTTCTACAGTTCAAAGCCAAAAATATATATTACAAACCTGTTTTGTTTGAATCCATTGTAAAAAACGCACTTGAATTGGTCAATTAACTAATTTTTAGCACTTTTAACAAAGAGAAATAACTTTCGTTGCAAAAACACGAGCGTCTTGCCAGCACACAGCAGTTTTTTACAGCTGTTTACTTAACAGTGGTTAGCTTTGTTTAGTTTTCAAGTACTTAACATTAAAGATCTATGTTATTCCGATACATGGCGGTTAAAAAAGTATCGTTTTGATTACTTTTGAAAAATGAGTTTTGGCCAGAAAATGTGGTAAATTCCCCATAGTGCGCTGCTGCTTCTTCTGCTTGTTGCTGTTGAATGTTGCTGCAGATGTTACACCAACAACATGGGAAGCTAACAAATTGGAGGGCATTTTGACGACATTCGAACCCAAGGATACCCTGGTGCATATGTAGATCCAGTCAATAAATAATTAATAGCTTAAGCTATCTTTATGCTTATTTGTATCTTTGTTTAACTTTCTAACATGGCTAGTGCTTAGATCTGTTTATAGATCCTTTATAAAATATACAATAGTATATATGCAATATATAGTATGCATATATATTTGCCTGCTTTAAAAGTACATATACAGTAAACTCTCGTACCATTCGTGTACTCGGTATGAAGAGACCAAAATTGGAAGTATCAGAAAAAGAAAATTGTAGCGTACAATCGCAAGCAACCGCAATGGACAGGAGAAAGAAGCCACTGACAGGAACGAAAACCAAACTGCTCAGACACAGTGTCAACAATGCCTGACGAATTGTCAGGAACCGCAAAATGGTGTTGTTGCTAATGTTGTTGTCAAGAGCCGAGCCGGGCCCCGGGTCCATGCCAGATGACAATGTCAACGAGGCGAGGTGGTAGTACGATGGGTACACAGGATGCCAGTTGGAGCACATAGGACGAACAGAACATTCCCAAACAGAAGGGAATATAACAGTACGGAAAGGAACGGAGAAACGGAACCCAGGAACAGGATAGTGTGGACAATTTGTGGGTGAAAATTTGTGTGTGTTTTTTCGTTGTTAGATTTTATTGTTATCATTTCTATTTTATACATATACTGCGAGTATTCATCATCCACAATACAAAATATATTTGCTAACAGGCGGATCAGGAGGTGGCTGTACTCGCACTCATACGGATGGAAATGGAGATGGATGTGTCCCTTACATTTTTGCTACTAGAAAATTTGTCAACGAGCTTAAGGTCTCCACAGCGAAACACTCGACGCACTAAGAGACACACAAAATATTCACCGGGATGTGGGTCTGTCTTGTCTTATCATACGAGTATTTATAAAATGATGGGAAAGAGGGGAATGGACGATATAATCGGTATAAGACCTAACTGATCATCAATGGGGCAACTTCTGTTGGGATTCAAGTTTCGCTTTAATATAGCTTTCAGTTTCGGGAATTAAGTCAATTAAAAACGAGAAGGAACTTGTGAGTCGCTTCTGGACGCGACTCTACTTTTATACCCGTACTCAGTCAGTATATAAAGTTGTGAGAATTTAAAAATATTTTATATTTTAAATTTCGGCAATCTGGTTAATGGTCATTTACTACGATACTGCGTTTTTAGTTTAATCGTATCTTCAAAATTGTGGCTGCCACAGATTTTCATCCTTTGCGGCGGCGGAAGGGTCGGGGCGAAATTTTGAAAGAAACTTGATTCAGTGTGATATCACATGAGTCTGGAAACAAAATTTGGTTGCTCTAGCTCTTATAGTCTCTGAGATCTAGGCGCTCATCAAGACGGACAGACGGACAGACAGACATGGCTCTATCGACTCGGCTATTGATACTGATCAAGAATATATATACTTTATGGGGTCGGAAACGTTTTCTTCTCTGCGTTACACACATCCACTTTTACCACAAATACAGTAACTCTTCGAGTACGGGTATAAATACCACTTACATATGTACATACATATGTACATAAAAGCTATTTTTTTTAAATAGCTTTTCCTGAATTACTTATTGATGATCCCTAATCTTAAACGTATCTGTGCAAAATTTCTACTTGTTAAAAAAATATCGTAAGGTTCCGCACTCGACTTTAATTTTGAGAAACAACCCAGTATGAGACATACATACATATGTACATACTAACAAAAATGTATTTCTTGTATTTTCAATGATTATTTTCGTGTATCTTAAAGTTAATAGTATTGAAGGCGAAATAACGAAATGTAAATTAAATTAACCTAAAGTACTTAATATTCCATATATTATTTTGGTTGAAAATTTGAGATTTTGTCTTAAACAGTGGTAATTCTTTCCTTGCTTTTATTCGGGTACGAATGAACCCATCCCTAGCTTCTGGCCCACAGACAGACAATGAAGCCTCTGTCACAAGCTTAACACATCTTTCTACAGCTTGTGTGTGGCAAGAAAACTTATCAAATTGTAGGAAATCAGTACCTGATGATATCCACCTTTCATCTTCGCTGTCTCTATACACCATTGTCATCGGAAATTGAAGTTCTGGAAGATGAAAATCACGAATTTTCATTGTTTTTGCCTCCTAACGTACCTTCAGTATCTTTCGGATAGCCAGTTCCCTTATATGAGACGCATCATCTTGTAACATGGCCATTAAAATAGTTTCTGGATGAGCGAAAAGGGAATTTCTTTGTATTGTTTTTAAAACAACGCTTTTCAGACCATCTCTCAAATATAAACACCTTTTAACCATGTTAAAAATGTGCACAGGGCCATACTAGAAAGTTGACTTTGTTTTGATGTCAAACCAGGTTGGTGCGTATACTTTTATAACGAAAGTGGCCAGATCTTTTGGAGACTGTGTTGGCTTTGCTGTTCCGATGTTTACACGAAGAATCCTATTTGCGCAAGTAAGGCAACGTGAATGTGCCAGAGTCCCTGGGTCTCTGCTAGGCAAGTTGTGTGAGACAGTGCCTGCTGAAACTGCTGAACATATGCCTACAGATATTTCTGATCGCTGCTTAATAAAACACTATCGACGATTGGCAATTTACTTGATATGTTATCAAAAGCTTCTGGTTTTAAATCAAGACATTTTTCGAGCATTTTGCCAATGCTGCCAGTAAAGCTATTAGGGCCTGTTGTTGTACCGTCCACAGTAATAAAAAAATGACGAAATGGTAATTCATTCGCATGCAACAAGCACACAAGCCACTTCAAAGGTCGATGTCTTTCCAATAAGGAAACCATTCCATTTTGATGTCCAGTGTTCACAGCAGTTCCATCACATCCAGTTGCCAGAAAAGAAGAACGATATTCGTATGATTTTTCTAAAAACTCGGCGATAATTTTTTCAACTTTGGCTGTTTTCTCGAAAGATGACCGATATACCCTGAGCCCGGCTCAGGTATTCATGATATATGTTCTTCAGTGATAGTTTTCCGAGAAGGAATATTTTCAAAACAGTTAATAAATAAACTTTTGTCTTTACGACCGTCAAAATAAATAGCCTTCATAGGTTTATCTCGTTGAACACATTGGAAATCTTTGCAAACTCTTTCGTGCTCTCGACGAATTTCAGTCCCGTCTATTACATTTTATTTATATATATGTATGTACATATGTATTAGAGCCCTGCATGAACGGGCAAATGAATCGATTCGCAGTGATTCGGGATTCACTTCGTCCGATCAAATTGAATCAGCGATTCGGCTTTCTCAGTGATTCGAATCATTTGCCCAAAATGGACCGAACGGATCACGATTCATAATTTTGTACTGTGAGATCCGAACAGTTCAGTTTTTTCTCTCTTTTACTCTCCATTTGATTTTCAGGTAGAGAGAACGAGAAAGCAATACACAAATTTGTCGGTTTTTTTGCCTTGCTTTCGGGGTGGAAATCTGTAGTTGTGTGTGTGCCTTTCTGTGCCTGTGTGTGTACGTCAACAGTGCGTGCTACGCATACTTACGCATAAGATCTTGCCTTTGAGCAGGGCTCGCACACACACTCTGACATGTTTTTTTAGTGAGGCCTGCGGCAGAAACCGGTTTGTTGCTTTTACACTGCGACCGCAAGAGCCGAAGTCGCATTGCCGAAGCCACACCACACGAAGGGTCGCTGCATTTTGGTACGTGTGCCGGCAGCGACGTGGCAGCGCCTGTTCCTTTGAGTAAGAAAACAACAATTTCGGTTACAAATACAGTCAAAAAATGCACAAGTATTTGGTTCTGTGCGTCCGCTTTTTTTCGTAATACTGAACATGTGCACGCATACAAAGGAAGATTCTTCGTAGTATGTTTTGAATCAGTTTTTGAATCATGCGACGAATCTTGCTGATATTGATTCGCAGTACTCTGATCCGGTTTTTAGTGATTCGGGTGATTCGAATCGGACTGAAGGGGTGATTCGTAATGATCGAACGCATTGAAGGGGCATGAGTATACTGTGATTTTTTGAATCATGTGGATTCATGCAGGGCTCTAGTCCATATGTAGCTTTGTACATACATGTATGTATTAGTTTGATGCAATAACGCCAGTCGAAGTTAGAGCCAGTCAAAGCTGGAAGCAAAATGTTTTTGATATTTGGATACTAAACATTATTCGATTTTTATACCCGTACTCAAAAAGGGGTATATTGTATTTGTGGTAAAAGTGGATGTGTGTAACGCAGAGAAGGAAAAGTTTCCGACCCCATAAAGTATATATTCTTGATCAGCATCAATAGCCGAGTCAATATAGCCGTGTCTGTCTGTCTGTCTGTCCGTCTTGATGAGCGCCTAGATCTCAGAGACTATAAGAGCTAGAGGAACCAAATTTTGTTTCTAAGCTCATGTGATATCACCCTGCTACAAGTTTCATTTAAAATTTCGCCCCGCCCCCTGCCGCCACGCAAAGATACGTAAAGATATGATTAAACTAAAAACGCAGTATCGTAAAGACTGACCAATCTGAATTACATACACAATGTAGAATATACATTTTAGATTTATTATCGACATTGTAGATGTAGATAATAGATGTAGAAAAAATGTAACATGCAAAATATTTTAAAATTCTCATAAAATTAGATAATGTATACAGTCATTATATAATTTTTTGAGAATTTTAAAATTAAAACTATATAGTATACATATATACTATACCTGTAGTATAAAAGAAGAGTCGCGTACCGAAATGTTGAATATAAAAACTCAGAAAAAGTCGACAAAAAATGATTTCTTGGGCTTTTTTATCGAATGGTTTTATGGCTTCATAAATTCTGATCCGTTCATTAAAAGACGACTTAAGTTTAAAAAAAAACGAGAAGGAACGTGAGTCGCTTCTAGTCGCGACTCTACTTTTATACCCGTACTCAGTCAGTACATAAATTTAAAGGCTCATGATTGAAATTTTAAAAAAATTTTACATTTTACATTTTTTTGCTACATCTCTTAACTACATCTACATGTAAAATGTAGATTATACATGTAGAACAGATATTCTACATCTACCATTTAGATTCTACATCTCCTCCGCTAGGGGTTGCTCGCGCATTGCACAGGGCAGAGTGTGTGCGAGCGAGACAGAGAATGAATAGCGTCAGCAGCGCCAGAGGAGGTTGGAGATGCCACAGATTTTCGTCCTTTGTTGAGGCTGAAGGGGGCGGGGCGAAATTTTGAAATACACTTGTAACAGTGTGATATCACATGAGTCTGGAAACAAAATTTCGTTGCTCTAGCTCTTATAGTCTCTGAGATCTAGGCGCTCATCAAGACGGACAGACAGACAGACAGACAGACAGACGGACGGACAGACAGACATGGCTCTATCGACTCGGCTATTGATACTGATCAAGAATATATATACTTTATGGGGTCGGAAAATTTTCCTTCTCTGCGTTACACACATCCACTTTTAGCACAAATACAGTATACCCCTTAACTCTTTTTGAGTACGGGTATAAAAATGAAACGAGAAGGAACGTGAGTCGCTTCTAGTCGCGACTCTACTTTTATACCCGTACTCAGTCAGTATATAAATTTATGAGCTTATGATTGAAATTAAAAAAAAAATGTTTTAATTTTACATTTTTTTGCTACATTTGTTAACTACATCTACATCTAAAATGTAGATTATACATGTAGAACAGATATTCTACATCTACCATTTAGATTCTACATACATCTCCTCCGCTAGGGGTTGCTCGCGCATTGCACAACGAGGCTTCAAACAAGACGGACAGACGAACCAGACGGACGGACAGACAGACATGGCTCTAT
The DNA here is from genome assembly GCA_035043285.1 of Drosophila subsilvestris. Lineage (NCBI taxonomy): Eukaryota > Metazoa > Arthropoda > Insecta > Diptera > Drosophilidae > Drosophila > Drosophila subsilvestris. The sequence goes on from JAWNNB010001732.1 coordinate 3,199,747, forward strand.
CGACTCGGCTATTGATACTGATCAAGAATATATATACTTTATGGGGTCGGAAAAGTGTCCTTCTCTGCGTTACACGCATCCACTTTTACCACAAATAATTCTTTTTGAGTACGGGTATAAAAATGGAAAAAAATTCGTTTGCAAAGAAGCTTTAAAAGCCACTAAGAATACTGGTTTATTTTAGCCAGATAAACCAGAAGAACCAACATATATCCATATATCCGCTTAACACGCTTCCATTTAACACGAGGTTTTCCAGGAACGTAACCCCCGTGTTAATCTAGGGCCGGGTGTAAATTTATTTAATGACACACGTATGTATGTAAGTATTTACATATGAATATGGACACATAAAGGTTATTTAATAGCGATTTATTTTGACTATATTTATAGAGAATTAAGAATGTTTTGTTGCCTGCCGTTTTCCTTATTTCCATTCCATTGTATTCTCCCGCAACTTTCCGCCACATCAACCGAACAAACGCAATTGTCATTCAATCATTGCAATGCATTGGCCTCACACACACACACACACACACACACACACACACACACACACACCCGTACACGAACACAGGCACACCTATGACCGCTGCGGTTTGATTGTTTGTAAGTGTGGACCTACTTCCTCTATAACCTCAACCCACACAGGCTCCCTCCTCTTGGTGTTTGCCTTCCCTACCCCACCCAGGCTTTTCCAGGCTTTTTCATGCTTTTGCGGCTACTCAAGCGGCTTTTGGCAGAGAGTTGAAAATTTATGTAGAAATATTTTAATTGAATTGTCACCGCGATTTTATTATTGTTGGTGTTGTCTGAGCTGTCAGTTGCCAGTTGCCGTTTTGCCGTTTGCCAATTGCCACTGTAATTGTTATTTGTTGTAGACACCATCCCCCATCCACCATCCTTAGTCCACCCGCTCAGTCTCCCACAGCCGCACCCACAACCTTTCCCTTTTGTGAGTACTTTGTTCATTTCATTATTTTTGTGAGCTTTGAACTTTAATTTAATTTTTAAACACCTTTTTTGTGTGTTACATTTGATGCTGAACGCTGTCAGTGGCTGTCCAATGAAATATTCAGACTTTTGTGGACTGGAACCATTCCCCCCCACAGAGTCCGCCTGCCCAGGGACATTGCCAATAATGATGAGCCTGTTAATGACACCCGACAATTGGCCAATTATGGTGGAAATCGGAGAGGCACTGGCAGTGGCGCAGGGAATGGGGTTTTGGGGTGGAGGTGTATCTGGTGTGGTTTGTTTGGGTGGCGATGTGGCACGTTCGACTCAAAACCAGAAATTCCAACCACTGAAGTGGTTCGTATTAAGGAATGCCTAAGGAATCCACAACCCAGCCTCACCCTTTCCCTCGCCCTCTCTCTCCCTTTGTTTTCGTGGGAACATCGGCCATGATTTTCACTTTTCAAGAGAAATTTACAATCCCTTGGAATCATCCTACCCATGCCCCTCCAAAATCTAACCAGAAGAAAGATGCGAGAAAAATTGAAACCAAAACAATTTCCTCCAGATGCAAATGAATATTTCAGACGGAAATCGGGGGGACACAACGAACAGCTGCTTAACACCCCACACACCCTTCCAGGCGGTAATAGTATGCGTGTATGTACATAGGTGTCTGTGTGGGTATGCACATAGTACATATCCCTCCAATATCCCCATTTTGGAAATTTCGATTACGAAGCGGATATGGCGGCATTGCCATGATAAGTAAACTTTACCAATGCCCGCCCTTGCGCCCTGCTCCCTGATTTTCTTTTGCTTTCTGTCCTTTGTCTCTCCCCCACTCCCCACCCCACCCACTCCACCCTTCCCCCTGCTACCTGGCTACCCTTCTACCATCAATCTGGCTCTCGCGCCCCTATTTCCCTGTTTCGGCGTTGCAGAATTCCAAGCCGCTCAGCGCTTTTCAATTACACCAAATTGCCGAAAAAGAAAAAGGAAACGTCGAGCAGGAAAAAGGTTTATGAATGCGCCAAGCTTAAACGGTTATACCTACCCCAACCAAAAACCCAAAAATTACTGGGTAGCAGGGACAATAGCCGAATTAAAAAGAACAAAAGCAGTTCAGTGCAGCAGCAAATGCAGAAAAGCTGACTGATTGGGAACAGGGACACTCAGAGAATCAGAAAAACATTGTTAGCTTAGTTATATATTTATTCCATGAGTAAACATACTCGTAAATGTGAGTAATATTAATCGCTATATATACGTGCAAATGATTCCCCTACTTGCAGCGATTGGCCAGGGTATAGAGCACGTCGCATGCACGCGGGCATGCTCTTTCCATGTCGTCCCTCGGTATCTGCGGGTAGTTAAGCAAACACTCGAAACGGACAGGAAGGTGACGTGGCACTTCCAGCATTCGCATATAATTGCAGTGAATTATTTTAGCTGGCGTAATATTTCTAGCAGCTCTCTCCCGCCGTCTCTCCTGTATGTCTTGGTTCTGTCTTCCGCTGAAACCGGATCTCTCATTCTCCTTCTCACCTGCCGCACAGCGTGTGCTCATAAAATCCGGCTGCTAATCTGCTGGCAGGCAGGTGGCAGGCTAAATAAACAAACAAACAACTACAACCGAAATGCAAAAGAAGAATGGAATGGAATGAAAGGGAAATGGAAAGGCTGGTGGTATACAAATCGAGAGAGAAAGAAGGGGTGAGAGAGTGGGGGCAAAGGACAGACCCAAGGAGACAACTGGTGATGTGGCATAGGAGCTATTCTCTTCGTGCGTGCTCTTGTAAGCATCTGCAATGAATGAGAGAATACAAAAACTAGGCATACAATTCACTTAAAATCGTGTCAATAAGAATCACTTAACAGTCCAATAAAACCTGAAGAAACCAGCGAAGATCGAACGTATTCCATCTTATTACAGCTAAAGGATATTATTACGATTATGGTTCTCCGAATTAAGTCTTAGTTACTACATAGTTAAATATTTACTAATTTACTAATTAAAGTACAAACATTACGTGTGTCGGGAATGTTTCATTACTCGCTCTGCAAGGTCTCTGAAAATGTATATATGTATTTAGAATCTCTTCCATTGCTTTACCTTGCCTGTGCACTTTTCGTACTCCTTTTCTTTCGTTTCGTGACTTCAGGTTCGCGTGCATCCGTGGCCAACGAAAGAAACCCCTACCCGAGCCCATCTCCAATCTCCATCTCCAGCCGCAGCCAAAAACCGCAAGCGTTGTCATCATTTTGCAAGCCCCAACAATGAGCTGCCTTAAGATGTTTAAGCCTTGTTTTTACTTCAATTTCGGGCTGGATGAGTTTTTGCGGTTGACGTGCAAATAAAAATAACATTTACAATAACAACAATGGTGATCTCTCTCACTGTTTTTCCTCACTCTCTCTTACACACACACACACACACACATGTGTAAGTGTAATTACATCAGCTCTGTCGCTGTCCCTGTCCCTGTCGCAGTCTCAGTCTCAGTCTCTCTCTCTCTCTCTGTCATGCCTTTGGCTTAAAATTTTTGGCATGTTAAGCCGCCAGTCAAACATCCCAGGCAGGCATCCAGCCAGAGCTTGTCGAGCTGATTGTGGGAATCCCCTTCCGGCTTATCCTTATTGCTTAGCAATCTTCGCCATCCCAAACCCAAACCCCCCCCCCCCCCCCCCCCCCCCACCACCTTGTTAACATCAACTGTAGCAGCGACAGTAGCAGCGACTTGGCAGCGGCAGCGAGTGGTTGTGTAATTAAATTCCATCAGTGGAGAGCTGAAAAGTTCGTTTTCACTGCGATTAAATGGCAATTGTTTTGTTTGTGTTTTGGGTGATTATTACACAGCAGAGACAACAATTAAAGGATTTCCAAAGAACGCATGCAATTTTTACTTCTCTCACTAGCGAAATCATGAACTCTCTGCCAGGCAAATGTACAACTCAAATTTGAAGCAGAGTAGAGTAGAGTAACTGATTGATTGTTCATGGTTAAAGTACGTTCTTAGATGTGATCCCAGCTTAACTTCTATTTTTGTTTTGCCATTCGTTGGCAGCAAGGGAAGACGCGGTTCCAGATCGATATGGCTTGGAGCCTTGGACTGGGCACTTACTGAACGGTCTCGCTATGCCACAATCTCGTTGTGGCATCAACGGGAACCACCATTTGAGTTCGATAAAAGGCTGCCAGAAACGCTTTGAGAGGCGGCGACTTGTTGAACCGGTCCCTGGTGTCACGATGGTGTACTTATGGTAAAATTCGAATTGATCAATTAGAACATTTTGTTGTCTAAGTTAATAAATATCTTTTTATCTGAAAACATTGAAATGAGTTGCATAGCATTAATATAATCAGATTCAAATGGAGAAAATTATTATACTTAATATGTTAGAAATACGACCCATACGGTTAGAGTTTCGACGCTGCTGCCAGGGATCGTTGTATCCCTCAGGTCCGAAATCCATTCCGCAATGCAATTGGATTGTCCGAAAACGTGTGCCGAAATTCCCGAGATTTTAGACCACTCGCTGGCTTTTAGTCCATTTAAAGCCCCCGCAAAGTGGAATTTAACACCACCGAATGACAGTCTGATGGTCTGAAGGAAACATAAAGGTGCAAGTGTAGTGGCAACAACGTACCTGTATAGTACCTGGGCAGGAAGTCCAGTGTCCGTCCATCAGTGTAATTTCTGCCTGAAGTATCTGAGGTGCTGAAGTGGTAGAAGCAGCATACAGTACCTACTGTACCTGCTGTACTGTACTTGTACTGTACTGAAGAAGCTCTCGACAGAGCACGCACGTGTATGAGCACTTGAAACGGCACGGCACTGCAATGGGGAGACGCGCAACTTTCACTCCCGGGCAAGCATTTCGGCTCAGGTGCTTCGGCACGGACCACAAGGATAATCTCAAATGGATAAGATGTGAATTTATGTGCAGACTATTGCTGGATTTGCCCTTCAATGCCAGATATAAATGCAGAAAAATTCTTCTGCAGCAGTGTTGCAAAATGTTGAGATTTGGTCACATTCGATTCATCGCTTCGAGGTGCAGTCTGTCTGCCATGTGTATCGATTGAGTCGGAGATAAGTTTTTGCCATCATTGACTCTTGCCCAGCAAAATTATTTAATATTAATTTGACTTATTTGGCACTTGGCTGCGTACAAAATGGAGCCAGAAATGAATATTGGCGATGACGTTGACTTGCATAATGCGCTGAAAGAGTTCAGGCAGAAGATTGAGCAGCGCAACACTGGTGGCACGGGCAAGGGCAAGGCCACACTCCAGCGTCCCGACCAACTGTATCGGCACGAGTTCCCGCACACGAGCAAAGTAACTGCGAATAAACAATGGGATTACAAATAAGTTAGTATAACTATTGATATTTTTAACAGAAGATGCACGCCTGTTCGGTTAAGGGCTGTGACAAGAGCTACTTAATTGACACCGCCTTTCAGCGGAATCTGCGTAGCGGCATCCACGAGGGACTCGGGGAGGCGGCACAGAAGAAAGTCAAGTGCTCAGTGCTAGAGTGCAGCAAGATGTTCAGCTCCGGAGGCAGCATGGAGCGGCATGTGCACGAGGCACCCGATGGTGCCAGGAACCCATGTGCCCACTGCCCGGCCAAGTTCTCGCGAAAGTTGCAGCACGCCAAAGACTATCCCTACCTCTGCGGCAAGTGCAGCCGCGGCTTCTACCTGAAGTGGCATCGGGAGAGCCATCAGAGCACATGCAAGCTCTACTCCTGCCCCGGCTGTGAGCTTCAGTTCGTCCAGCTGTCGCTCTACACGAAGCATTGCCGCGAGACGCTGCACGGACGCAAGCGAAACTGGACCCGGAAGTGCCCGCACTGCGAGAGCATCTACGCCAAGCCCAGCGATCTCAGGCTGCACATGGAGGCCAATCACAAAGGCAATGTGGGAACGTTTGCATGCACCGCGGCGGGCTGCTCTCACACCTATTCGTCTGCGCGCAGTTTGTGCCAACACCGCCTGGCGGTGCACTCCGGAAGGCGCTTCGAGTGTCAGGTCATCGACTGCGGACGCAGCTTCAGCAGTGCCCAGAATCTGTCCAAGCATCAGGCGCGGGAGCACACCGAAGCAAATGCGAAGACTGTGGAGAAGGTGGAGAAGCCCAAGCCCCGCAAGACACATCGCGATGCTGGCAAGCGCATCAAACGTTCCAGGCTGACCAGCCTGCAGCTGGAGAAGGAAATGGATGTGGATGAAGATAAGGATCTGCGTGAACGCAAGTCCCCCGTTTTGAAGAAAGGCGATGAATCTTTTGTTGATAAAGAGGCAGAGGAGGATGAGAATGCCTTGCAGGATCTGATTAGCGCGATTCTTCAAGACGAATAGGAAGTGGAGCCAATATAAATCCCACTAGTCAATGAATAAATAGATAGAATAGATATTCATAAATAATTGATTTGCGTTTACTTTACACCGCCCACCGCCCCTCCCGATCAGAGCTTTTTGAGATTGCGTCCACAAGTCATATACGTATCTCGCAGCGCCCCTCCCTGAATTTGGTCACATAAAGTTTCCCAAAGCTTAAAGTTTTATTTAAGCAGACGCTTTTCAGATTATTGTCTGTTAATACTCTTAAATGGCCGGAAAAAATCCTCCAGCTGAACCCTCCCCGAGGGCTCCGGCTGGGCAATGGGCACTGCATTATCCCGAATCGGGTAATGCATTGCCGCTTGCTCTGTCCGGGGTAATGCAGTGTCCAGCTAAGGTCAGGTCCAGGTCTTCCCGATATAACATTGGGGGAACTGAACCATGACCATGGCTGGAGGTGCCTGGCGGGTAGGCATAAAACGCTAGGGGGTGGTTCCCCCGATAAATATCAACTTTATGGACCTTCGGGCCACCATGGAGCGGAGAGAAGATCAAACCGGGACTGGGATGTCAGTCCAAACGTCGGTGGAAAGCGTGACTGCTACCACCGGTGGGCACGGGGAGGAGCAATCCTCTCTGCGTGTCGCCAGCGGTCACAACTCTGGTATGGCGGGAGCAGGCCCTACCAGTTTTAAAGATACTGCCACAAAAACGCCTCAATGCAAGCTGAGACGCACAGGTTCCGTTGTCGAGACAGACTCGGACCTGGAGAGCCTTCTTCGCTCGCCTGAACCAGGTACCAGCTCCCTGCGTAGGGAAGGGCCGAAGCGTTCCAGGGAGGGAATGAAGGCGAAGTCCCAATACAAGGCGGCCCTCAAAATCAAGAGCCGGCTCCAAGGCAAGGTTGGCATCTCCCAGGAGGAGAAGAGCAAACTAGCCTGGGCTGAGCAAAAGGTAGAAGAGGGGCGTCTTCACTACTCGCAGCTGCCTCAGATGCAGGCGACGAAGGGCGAATTCGCCAATAAGGTTGAGGAGATGATGGCCACCAAAAGTCAACACTCGATCGAGAGTGCCAAGGACACTCCGGCGAGCAAGCGGCAACGCGGGCCCAAGGTGGTCATCCCTCAACCCAAAGCGAACAAGCCAAAACAGAAGGCCAGGATGAGTGACATGTCCAAGAGACACCTCATTGTGGCCCTGATCGATCTGAGCATGTCCACGCCAAGCTCGTCGAATCCCTCTTTGAGCGAATGGAGGACGAGCCAGACGCTCCCATGCCCACCTTTGACGGTGCGGGATGGTTGAATGGGGTAAAGATCCTGAAGTGTAAGGACGACCCGACGAGGAAGTGGTTGGTGCAATCGGTACCCAGATTGGAAGAGCTGTGGGAGGGGGCCAAGCTGGAGATGGTAGACAGGGAGATGATCCCGTCCGTCCCGAAGTCGAAGGTGCTCTTCCCCATTGCAGTCCAGGGTGACCGAGCACTGAAGCTTCTTCAGCGTCAAAACGCGGACGTGCACACGGCGGACTGGAGGATCATCCACGCTGGTAGCCCACTACCCAATGAGGGGGGCCAGCACATGATCCTGCAGATCAACAAGGAGGCGGAGGACATCCTCTACCCTAGGTTCGGGAAGATGGCGTGGGGCGTAGGTAGCGTCTACCTACGTCTCAAAAAACGCTACCCAGGGGACAAGGATGCGCACACCCTGCAGGCAGGCGAGGTGGAGAAGGACCTAGGTCTGGATACCATCCTGGAGGCCGCCCAGGGTCTTGCGTTGGACGACTCGGAGGAAGAGGAGGAGGACGGAGACCTGACCGTGATAGTCAACCCGTCGATGGAAGTTAAGCCAGCCACTCATCACAGTGAGGGTGCTGCAGATCAATCTTCATAAGAGTAAGCTCGCGTCGGCGGAGCTCCTTATTGCCTTGGAGCAAGGGCCCGTCGACATAGCTTTGGTCCAGGAGCCATGGATTGCCTCGGGCAATGCTGTGGCCGGACTAAAGTCCCCTAATTACCACCTCTTTCACCCACCATCGGTAAGCAGGACCAGAACCGCCGTACTTGTACGAAAGGGCATTCACGCTTACCTTATGTCTCATTACAGCACTGACGATCTGACTGCGGTGATGCTCGAAAGCAAGGACAAGCGCCTGGTGGTAGCTATCTGCTATATGGCACACGACAGGTCAGCTCCTCCGGAAGAACTAAGGAGTCTGGTGGCGGAAGCCAGTCCGAAAGACCAACAACTTCTAGTTGGCACGGACGCAAACGCCCACCACAGCGTGTGGGAGGCCCCGATATCAACGACAGAGGTGAGTCACTTCTAGACTTTATCCTATCAACTAACCTATATGTAGCAAACGTGGGAGGAACACACCTTCGTAGGTCCCACCTCATCTAACGTGCTAGATATAACACTTGTAACGGGAAAGAATTCTTTGGTATCTGATTGGAGAGTCCTTAAAAGACCATCCTTCTCAGACACAAGTACATTCAGTTTAAGTGCGAATTTAAACACACTCCGAAGATAGCTGTCTATAGAAACCCCCGGAACACAAACTGGGAAAAGTTTAAAAAGACAGTTACCTCGAAGCTCGCGACTCGGCCGGGCACAGTGAAATCTCCGGAAGACATAGAGACGTCCCTAGAGACACTATCCAAGGAACTACTGGATGCGTACCACGCATCATGCCCACCCTCGAGAACGAAGAAGAGGACCAAACCACTTTGGTGGAACCGGGACTTATCGCTTCAAAGAAACAACCTCGAAGACTTCTTCAAAATCGTCAAACTGACGAACGATGAGATAATCAATGAGGAATACAAAACCCTACTCAGGGAATACAAGAAAGAAATTCGCAGGGCACAAAGAAACTCGTGGAGGAACTTCTGCTCCAATATCGAGAAAGTCGCAGAAACGGCTAGACTCGGGAAGTTGCTATCGAAGCAACCAACCATACAGAGTCAGCTGAAACGAAATTATGGACAGTGGACTGACGGCAGCGAAGAAGCCCTAACAGCACTGATGGAGGATCACTTCCCAAGATGCACCTGGGTTGCTGACGCCACAGAGCATCAGTACCTAGCGACTGAGGAACAGCATCCTCCAACAGATCTCATATCGTCGAAGAGAATCCACTGGGCTATAGACTCCTTTGCGGGTACAAAATCACCTGGACTAGACGGTATATTTCCAGCCATGCTACAGGTGACCAAAGACGTGATCACCCCATGGCTCTCTGCAATATACTCAGCTTGCCTGAGAACAGGCTATATCCCTATCCAATGGAGGACCTCGATGATTGTCTTCCTTCCTAAGGCAGGAAAGAGCAGCCATATGAGTCCTAAGGATTATAGACCGATAAGCCTCACATCCTTTCTACTTAAAACTCTAGAAAAGCTGCTGGACTTACACATCAGGAACGATGTAGGGGGACAGTTGTCAACCAACCAGCACGCATACACCAAAGGGAAATCGGTAGAGACGGCACTGCATTCGCTAGTAGCCACCATCGAGAGGGCCCTTCACAATAAAAAGTATGCTCGAGAAGTGTTCGTAGACATATCCGGAGCATTCAACAACGTGAATACGAACGCGATAATGGACCGCCTTGAAGCGACCAACACGCATCCCGCAATTAACTTCTGGATAAAGAACCTTCTCAGCTGCAGACGGATGTATTCAGAGTGGGGCACCGCTTCCATGGTAAAAGGGGCGCACAGAGGCACACCTCAGGGTGGGGTCCTGTCGCCCCTCCTATGGAATCTGGTGGTCGACGACCTAATTAAGAGATTCGAGAGAAGAGCCCCAAAAATAACAGCCTATGCGGACGACATAAGCATAATTATCACGGGAGTATGTCCATCGACCCTCAGCTCTATAATGGAATCAACACTCAGGGAGATATGTGAGTGGGCGGAAAAAGTAGTACTGAGTCCAACGCAGACAAGACGGACCTCAACCTCTTTACCAAGAGATATAAGGTGCCGATATGGATCCCCCGAAAATTGACAGAACCAGACTGACACCAAAAACACAAGTCAAATACCTCGGCATAGTATTGGACAGCAAGCTGGCATGGAGACCCAATGTATTGGAAAGGGTGAAAAAGGCCACCATTGCGCTATACGCATCCACGAAGATGCTTAGCAGCACATGGGGCCTGTCACCTGCTCTAATGCACTGGATCTACATCTCGGTGGTGCGACCGACTCTGCTGTATGGAGTCTTAGTGTGGTGGCAGGCTACGGAGAAAAAGACATACAATAAGCTTATGGAAAGAACTCAGCGGCAGGCAATGCTTTGCATTACAGGGGCGCTGAGATCAACCCCAACAAAAGCTCTCGAAACATTGCTCGGAATTGACCCCCTGGACATCTACGCGCAACTGATTGCAGGAAAGGCAGCACAACGCCTAGTCGCATCAGGAAACATGTCGCTGCACGGATTCGGGCACAGTTCAATCGGCCGAAACATGATCAGTATAACTGACTACATGATCCCCAGAACATGCCTGGATGTCGAAACAACATAATTTATGGGACCCGACGACTGGAAAAAGGGTCGGGACCAGACTCAGCACCTCAACATTTACACAGACGGCTCCAAGATGGAAGGAGGAGTATGAGCGGGCTTATACTGTACAGACCCTGAGATAAGGCTGTCCTATAAGCTATCGGACCAATGCAGCATATTCCAGGCGGAAGTTTTCGCTGCTCAGTCTACGGATCGCCCACACGACGTGATCAACCTGTTCGTGCACAGCCAGGCGGCGATAAGATCCATGCAGTCGTCAGCGGTCAGTTCCAAAAATGTCTTGGCAAGCAGGGAGGCACTAGAAATCCCAAGCACGACTAAGTCAGTGCGGATCTACTGGGTTCCCAGCCACCAGGGCATCGATGGTAACAAGATCGCTGACGTTCTGGCTAAGGACGGCGTCGGGCTGGAAAACGACAGAACTGAGAACGTACCGGTCTCCCTTAGAACGCTCCAAAGAGATCTAGAGAAAAAGGCCAACACTAAAGCAAGGAACAGGTGGAGCAACACCACCACCTGCAGAACCTCAAAGACCATGTGCAGGGAGCACAATGGGAAACTCAGCCACTACCTACTGCACCTACCACGGAAGGACTGCAGAATGTTAGTGGGAATACTCACAGGTCACTGTCTGGCTGCGGCACATGCTGTCAAGCTGGGCATCACCAACAGTGGCAGCTGCAGAAATGCGATGAACCCGGGGCTATCGAAACCCTGGAGCATCTCATCTGCATCTGCCCGGCTCTTTCACGGGCTATGCGAAGATACCTAGGCGCCCCGGTGCTGGCATCGCTGGAGGATGCCTCCAAGAGGACGCCAGGGGAACTTCGTTCCTTCGCGAAAATCTCCTCGATCCTCACGGAATTCGAAACCGCGTAAATAACTCAGGAAGGTCCATACACACCCATCCGGATAACTAAGGGCCATATTGGCCTATGAGAGGCCCCATGAGGACCGTCCGGGTTAACCTAACCTAATACTCTTAAATTGTTATTTTTACAAACATATTTACAGTATTTTACAAGACACGATGGACGATGACAATGACAATGAAAATTGCGATAATGAGCCCGACGATAATGAGCTCGAACTTTCTGTGGATTGATGAAAATATTTCGGGAGCTGATTCGCCACGCCGTGTGCACAGCCGCGAATGGATGGAAGCTTAAGAAGTGTCAGGAAATTCTCATTCAATCCCAAATTGATGTTCCTCTCAGCTTTCTGCATTCTGTGCGCGCGCCTTGCCTTCCAGATCAACCGATTAAAATAGCTGACGAAGCCCCTAACCAGTCCCGGATCTGTAAATCCACATTGCCACACGTCACTCCATTTGTTCTTTACCAATTTTTCCCAATGAAGCAAATGCCATAACCATTTAAATTTATCTTGCCTAAGTGCTAGCAGAGGCAATTGCAAAGGTAAAGCGTTTTAGGCCAGACATCCAAGTGGCCAAATCCGATCAGCGTGGACTAATCATAATCACCTACCATACTTTTGTGCCTCATAAGGGTTCCCCTCAGATAAGGCTGTTCTCGGCCCGCTATTGTAGAACGTCATGTACGATGGCATCCTGCGACTGGACACACACTGCGACTGGACACATCTCCCCATCGTGAAGTAATAACTACCGGTCGTACCGCGAGAGGGATACGGAGAGTAGGGGGGTTTTTAGGGGGTGAGGTGACTCCAAGTCCTACACTTATCGGCTTTCAATGCTTTTCCCTGAAGGGTTGTGCATTCCAATTAATATTTGTAAGCAAAATTATGATTATCTTCGAGGCCATTTATTACTTAAGTTCTTGAGTTGTTATGCATGTGCATACATATGCATAGCTCGTCAGCAGGCTATGCACTAATTATACCCGCACTCAAAGAGTTAAGGGGTATATTGTATTTGTGGTAAAAGTGGATGTGTGTAACGCAGAGAAGGAAAATTTTCCGACCTCATAAAGTATATATATTCTTGATCAGTATTAACAGCCGAGTCGATAGAGCCATGGCTGTCTGTCCGTCTGTCCGTCCGTCCGTCTGTCCGTCTTGTTTGACGCCTCGTTCTCAGCGACTATAAAAGCTAGAGCAACCAAATTTTGTTTCCAGACTCATGTGATATCCCACTGTTACAAGTGTATTTCAAAATTTCGCCCCGCCCCCTTCCGCCACCTAAAGGACGAATATCTGTGACAGCCACAATTTTGAAGATAAAAAACTAAAAACGCAGTATCGTAGAGTATGACCATATCTACCAGATTGCCAAATCTGAATGAAGAAATTAATTTTCAGTTGCTGAATATCGTCGAATATCGTCAGCAGCGCCAGAGGAGGTGGTCTGGCGCTGCTGACGTATTCATTCTCTTTCTCGCTCACACACTCTGCCCTGTGCAATGCGCGAGCGCCATCTCGCGCAGGAGATGTAGAATCTTAATGGTCGATGTAGAATAATTGTTCTAGTCTAGAAATTCTAGATGTATAATCTACATTTTAGATGTAGATGTATAATCTACATTTTAGATGTAGATGTATAATCTACATTTTAGATGTAGATGTAGTTAACAGATGTAGCAAAAAAATGTAAAAAAAAAATATTTTAAAATTCTCACAAATTTATATACTGACTGAGTACGGGTATAAAGAAGAGTCGCGACTAGAAGCGACTCACACGTTCCTTCTCGTTTCCTATGTATATGTTTCTTCAAAAGTTTTACGAGACGTGAAAGAAATCTCATAAGCGTGTGCTTATTATTTTGACCAGTAGTGTACATAGATCCTTATCAAATACTATGATATTAACTCAAACATTTGAGTGGCTCGGCTCTTTGAAAAAAGGGAAATTTTGTAAATTGTAAATATTGGCTCTTCCGTCTAAAAAGGTTGCCGACCCCTGCACTAGACGATTGGCGATTTCCTTATACATAATAATGATTTCTCCTTCGCAGGACAGCAGCTAGACACTTTCCATCGGCATAGTTTCCGCACTGCAAAAAAAAACATATCGAAATGCACAAAATATCAAAGCGTGAAGTCACGTGACAAGCGTGGCGTTTGCCCAAATGTGCACATGGAATATTCAGACGCATGCCGTCTGGCATTACTTCTCTCTCTCGATTCCTCTGCGATACACTTCAGCATTGCAATAAATATTCCTCCCCAAAGCGCATTATCCGCCGTTTTCCCTTCCTACTCGGAGCGCATTATCCTCCGTACTCCTTCCTCTCGGAGCGCATTATCCTCCGCTTCACTCTTCGCTCCCGGAGCGCAATATCCTCCGTACAACGTTTTCTCCCCGGAACGCATTTTCCTCCGCAACGTATCGATCCTCGGAGCGCATTATCATCCGATCCCGCATCCTGCGACGCCCAGCACGCATCGAGTAGCCACGTGCGGCTCTGACGACCCTGAAGGAAGACCTCGAGGACGAGCCTGTAAACATACCTAACTCTGTAATTTTACGATTAATAAATAGAACAACCTACTTTTGCCAGCTTAGTTGTCTCGCCTTATTCTTGAACCAGAGGCCTTTTCTTTCAGCTCCTACATGCAGAGATCAGAGCTTGCAAATAACAGTCGACCGTTTATTGTTGTCCGAAAATAACTGTTATTTCAGAATCTTTTAGCAAAAAGTCAGAGAAGAACCGTTCCCATCGGCTCCCGAATAAATAGGTCGTTGCTCAACCAAAAACTATTTTTTTTTTGGTTCCCTTTTGCTTTGCTCATTTGCAGACCATTTTGTCGCGAGCGAAGAAAATAAGGTCTGTGTCACACTGTCTGATCTACAAATGGCCTGCTGTAGTTTGTAGTTCCAATCGCCTGATTTGTGAGGAGAACATTTTGCTGATGTTTCCAGAGGTATGAGTTCATTACTTATGTACATGTCTGTCATCTATTAAAATACATATATTTATTTTCGCTCTCTGGTCAACTGGTGCGACGCTTTCTCCCCCTTCATTTTTTCTTTCATGGTATCGCTGGAGGAACATAAAAAAAATTAATGGAATGTAACAAGAAGTCATCCGATGATCCTATTGGGCTTTGAGGTGGCTCAGAGGGGGCCTAGCTGAGGCCACCGGACGGGTCGCGGGTTGCGGATAGCGAACGGCCTACCCTGGGGGTAGGTCAACTGCGAATAAGCGGGCATCCCAAAGAGACCCAACTAAGTTGACTCTGAAGGAGAGTACCGAAATAAGCAGTCCCGGACAGCCAGCGGGTGTTCGCGAAGCAGCAACACCGACGATGCGCTTGTGGTGCCGCCTCTCATTAAGTAGCTCACACACTCCCTATCCCCACACAATACCTACCCACATCCCAACCCCAACACTCACCTCACACCGGGCCGGACTAAGGTGTCAATCGACCCGTGCCAAGAGTCAGCCTGGCTGGGGGCCCGGTATAAAAACTAGCCCAGTCGCAAACGGAGAGCTCAGGGACTTGGCAGCCCCCTGTTCTAATGATGCCTTACCCGGGTAATGTGGAGCTCTGCCGGGGTGGACCGTTCCCCTTCTCTGCAGCTCGTGGGAACTTCATGGAAAATACAACAAATATAACTACACACAAAAACACAAAGGAGGAAGGCACTCCCCAAATGCCGACTGGGAGAAATCCCAAGCTGGAGAAGGCAGCGGCCCAAAGGCCTGGCCTGATCCGCTCCAAAGCAGGAAAGACCTGCAAGGCGGAGAATACTGGCGTGAACCCGGTGGGGTCCCATCCCGAATCGGGGGTGGGCGGCACGTCAAAACCCAAAACTGACACCTTGGGGAGGCAGCTAAGCAACACTGCGGCTGCCCGACCTTCTGGTAAAGTGGAGGGTGACGATCTGCCGTCAGCCAGTAAAGCCAGGTACACGTATGCCGAAAAGAGGAGTGCAGGGCACATACTCCGTCGGCAGGAAACAAGTACTGAGACCAGCCCATCAGCCGAATGGCTGAAGAAGGTGGAGTGGGCCACGGCGGTACTCCCGGACTTCAGCATGAAGCCACCGAGGGAGGCCGCCCAAACCAAGCGACAACGCTCGCAAGAGACGCCAGGACCCACTGCGAAGCGCTCAAGGGTCCAGGCAAACATTTCTTTCGCGCAGATCGCCAAAGAAAGGACACTAATTGGTGTCCTGGACAGAGGCAGAGCCGATGAAAGAATCCCCCGAAACCAGTGGAAGTGGGTGGAAGCGGCACTGGCCGACCGCTGCTTCGAACTACTGGAGAAAGAACCTGGACCACCCCCAGTCTGCAAGGACATGGGATGGTTCCAGGGGAATACGAAGATCGTAGCCTGCGAAGACGAGCGCTCCGTGCAGCTCTACAAAGCAGCGGTAGCGCAAGTCGGTGAAGTCTACCCCGGGGCAAAGCTTGTCGCGGTGGACTGGAGCGAAGTGCCCAGCAGACCCAGGGCCCGCATTTGGGTGCCCGCCTCCATGAAGGAGCCGGAGCGCATCCTTAAGATGTTGCAGAGATGCAACCCCCACCTTCCAACAGAGGACTGGAAGGTGGTCAAAGTTGAGGCGACGCAAGGCCCCACAAACCAGGCGGTAGTCGTCCTCAACAAGGAATCGCTGGCCCCGATTGAGGCAGCTAAGGGAGAGCTGAACTTCGGCTTCAGCTCAGTCACCATCAAGGTGTACAAGTCGGACGCAGCGACCGGGGCGCGTTCTGTCGACAACCCAGTCGAGCAGGACGTAGCCTCGGAGATCGAGGCACCCGACAACGAGCTGGAGCCGGAGCAAGACGGCTACTCGACAGACTCGACGCTCATGCGAGACTTCGAGGCCATGTGTCACGGCGAGGTGAGCGACGACTCAGACGCGGACACAACAGTGGTGGAGGTTGGTCTTAAAGATGTCACTAAGACTTCTACAGATCAATCTCCACCACTGTAAAGCAGCATCGGCTGCCCTCATACTCCGCTTGGACGCGAGCGGAGCGGAGATAGCGCTGATCCAAGAGCCTTGGCTAGTGGGAGGCAAGGTCTGTGGATTGGCGTCGAAGGACTACAAGCTGATTGTAGCCCAAACCGAAGGTAAAATTCGTACCTGCATTCTGGCAAGAAAGCACCTAAATATCTTTCTGCTCCATAATTTTAGCAATGGCGACAACACGGCGGCTAGCCTAGAGCTACAGGGGACACACCTAAACCTGGTGTCGTCCTACATGGCTCACGAGGAGAGCGATCCTCCAAGTGACCTCGTTCGCAAGATCACATGCGATAATGAAAGGTCGGACACAGGCCTTTTCATAGGCTGCGATGCCAACGCTCACCACACCCAATGGGGGAGCTCGGACACAAACGTAAGGGGTGAGTCACTCTTCAACTTCATTCTTAACTCTAATCTTGTTATCTGCAATCGAGGTAACGACCCTACTTTTATTATAAAAAACCGACAGGAGGTTATTGACCTCACACTAGTGTCCCACAAAATGTCGGACATAGTCAAAAGTTGGAGAGTCTTAGAAGACCACTCCTTCTCCGACCATAGGTACATCGAGACAATACTATCTCTCGAAAGCCCAAAACCCGCGGACTATATAAACCCCAGGAAAGCCAACTGGGATCTATATAGGACAAGCATGGAAAGATTACTCCCTCCCACACCACCAAAATGTCCGGACTCTCCGGACGATTTAAACAGCCTGGTAAATAGCTTCACCGAAGCGTGCAAAAAGTCCTTCGCGGCAGCATGCCCCTCAATCAGACCAAAAGGGAAAAAGAAACCCCCTTGGTGGTCAAAAGAAATAGATATCCTACGTAAAAACTGCAGGTCTCTTTTCAATAGAGCTAAAAGCGGCAGCGAGGAGGATCACTGGGCAAACTACAAAAGCAGTCTAGCCCTATACAAAAAGGAAACTAGGAAGGCAAAAAGAGCTTCTTGGCAAAAATATTGCTCCGAAATTGAGGACACAACGGAAGCCGCGAGGCTACGTAAGATCCTATCAAAAACAACCCCCTCGGTGGGATACCTCAAGAGGGTGGATGGTACGTGGACGAACTCGAGCGAGGACTCCCTACACATCCTACTTGAGACCCACTTTCCCGGGTGCACTACCATCGAGCCGGCAGCACCCACAAGTGAGGGCCCGATAACCTCGATGGCACACATTCTCTCAAAACGGAACATAAGCTGGGCGGTAAACAGCTTCAAGTCCTTTAAATCTCCTGGTCCAGACCAGGTCTTTCCGGCACAATTACAGAAAGCCGGGAATATAGCCATTAATTGGTTACAATGTATCTTCAAGAAGATACTGGTAGTGGGAAGAATTCCTCAGCTTTGGCTCAAGGCTAAAATAGTCTTCATCCCAAAAGCAGGGAAAGCCTCTCATACAACCCCAAAAGACTTCAGACCAATAAGTCTATCGTCCTTTCTTCTCAAAACTTTTGAGAGACTAGTCGGGCTACAGCTGAGATCAACCATAAATCCTCAGTGGCTGTCAGGCGCACAACATGCCTACCAGAAAGGAAAATCCACGGAAACGGCACTCCATGAGGTAATCTCAGTGGTGGAGAAATCCTTAAGCGTCAAGGAATACTCCCTAGTTGCGTTCCTCGACATCGAGGGTGCCTTTAACAATGTCAATCCGGGGGCCATCACGGAGGCCCTGACTGACCTGGGGGTGGATCATCACTTGGTGCTGCTCATTGATCAATTGCTCACATGCAGGACGGTGACATCATCGATGGGATCTTCCACTCAGGCAAGGTATGTCAACAGAGGCACCCCGCAAGGTGGTGTCCTGTCTCCCCTTCTATGGAACATAGCAGTCAACAAGATTCTATGCAACTTGGAAGGGGGGGCTGCAAAGTGGTGGCATACGCGGATGATGTTGCCATTATCTTTTCGGGAAAATTCCCTCAGACACTGTGCGATCTTATGACCGCAAAGCTCGCGCGTCTGTCCGAATGGACAACGTCGCGGGGCCTGGGAGTTAATCCCTCAAAAACGGAACTTGTGTTGTTCACGAACAAACACAAAGTCCCGCCTCTAAACCCCCCGATTTTAAACGGATGCAGACTCTCCTTCAGTGACAATGCCAGATATTTAGGGCTGGTAATTGATAGGAAGCTCAGTTGGAACATAAACATCAAAGATAAAGTGAAGAAGGCCTCTATAGCCCTCTACACTTGCAAAAAGGCCATTGGATTAAAATGGGGCATGAACCCAAGCATAGTCCAATGGATATACCTAGCAATAGTTAGGCCAATACTACTCTACGGAGTTACCGTGTGGTGGCCAGCCCTATCAAAAAGGACCATCACACAACAAATGGGCAAGGTACAGCGTACTTCCGCCCTGTGCATCAGTGGAGCCTTGCGCACAATACCAAACGATGCGTTAAACGCCATCTTATGCCTCCAGGGCCTTGACCATGCGGGTATGAGGCAGGCAGAAATGGCAGCAATTCGTCTAAGAGACTCCGACAAATGGGTGTCACAGCTCATTGGTCACGCATCCATCCTCAACGGAAATAATATTGTCCCCACAAAAACGGACTACTGCATCACAAAGGAGTACATAGACACTCCCTTCGAAATAATTATCCCCCAGAGAGACAAATGGCTCGAGGGACCTCCAGGCCCAGAAGGAGCCATACAAATCTTCACAGATGGTTCAAAACTGGACAATAAAGTCGGAGGGGGAATATACTCCGAACAGCTAAACATTAGACACTCTTTTAGGCTCCCAGATCACTGCAGTGTCTTCCAAGCGGAAGTCATAGCGATCAGGGAAGCCCTGCTCTGTCTTCACGAAGCTGCCACTACGGCAACCCACCTAAATATCTACAGTGATAGCCAAGCCGCGATTAAATCGCTAAATGCGATAACATCAAGCTCGACTACCGTGGCAAACTGCCGCAAATCTCTCCACGAGATGGCACATCAGTTTGCAATCAGCCTAATTTGGGTCCCGGGCCACCAGGACATCAAAGGCAACTGCATAGCAAACGAGTTGGCCAGAGCTGGTACAACAATCCCCCTTCTCCATGACAAGGAGGATATTCGTATGCCAATGGCCACCTGCAAGCTCAAAATAACAGAGCATTACAAGCAACTTACAAACGACAGATGGCAATCAGCGCCACTATGTCGCATAACCCGGCAAACCTGGCCCAATATAAATAGGAAGCGCACCAACGAGCTCTGCAAGCTCGGCAGGAAAAGGTGCAGCTCAGTCATACGCTCCCTTACGGGACACTGGCTCATTGGCACACACGCAAACAGGCTGGGTGCCCCCTATAACGATTTCTGTCGCAGCTGCAGAGATGAGGAAGAGGAGGAGACGGTGGAACATCTGTTCTGCTCCTGTCCTGCACTCAGTAGAAGGAGACTTCAATACCTGGGCTCACCTTTCTTAACCGACATTTCAGAGATGTCTACAATGGGTCCCAGAAGGATTGAAAACTTTATAAGGGCATCCGGATGGGATAATGGATAACATGGAGTCTCACAGGGAAAGGGGGAAATGCTCCACGCGGTATCACAACGGGCCGAAACTGGCCTAAGTGTGTCGGGATCCCGACATCCGCCTCAACCTAACCTAACCTAACAAGAAGTCAACCGAATTGTTCAGCCATTATTATTGACTTCGATTTTCCTTGAACAATAATTTAATAATTTAGCCCCAGGAACCTATACCACTCACCCCCCTCCCCACCCATGACGACTCTGAACGAAAGGAGTGGAGGGGAGAGGCACAGCCAAACATTTCCCTATATAATATTTGTACATATGTCTCTCTGTGGCCGCAAAAACAGTTAGCATGGACCGGAAGTGACGATGAATGTTGTTGGCCTCAACGGGGATGCAGGTGTGAGACTGCCATCTTACCCTCGTAGATTGCTTTTAATAAATATTCCAACCTCAGTTAGTCGTAGAAAAATGCTTGGTGTGATTTTTATGCACAACCTGATCAAGGGTGACATAGATAGCCCTGACTTGTTGAGCCGTAAAACTTTACGATTCCTGTTAGATCTACTAGAAACTTTACTCCTTTGTTCCTTCCACTTTGTAGATAAAATTATTCCTTGCATGAACCGTTTAGATTCTTATGCTCGGACTATAATTCTCTCTACCTTATAATATCCACCACTAATTCCCTTCCTCTTCTTAAATCAATAATATTAACATACCTTTCCCGTAATTAGTACTATTTCTTAGCTATCTTTGCATGTTTAGCTCTTTAGTTGTGTTTAGCTCTAATTTTCCTCGAATATTAGTCTAACCTCTATCTTTCCTGCATGTTCGCGATCGGTTCGGTAACACGCGTCGCGCGTCATGCGGCAGCGCCCCCCGGTCGTTTGGGCGGGAGGAGGTGCTGCGTTTCTAGCCTGGGTTCCGCGCATAACAGGCTTCGGATTGGTGTCGCATAGGCCACTTGATGGTGCAGTCATTGCATATCAACGTCCAGTTGAAAGAGGGCTGATGCGGGTGGTGCGGGGATGAGTTGTGTGTGCGTGCAATTTTATATATTGAATCTTTGGTTAAATTTAATCAGACTTGCAATGGCCTTCACGCTCCGATTCGCATTCAATGACATAGTAACACAAATACTAACAAGGCGGCATGGCATACACAGCCTACCAATGCGTGTGAATATCTGTGTGCCTCCCATGAGTGTGTGTGTGTGCGTGTGTGTGTGTTCGTGTGCGTTAAGTATGTGCAAACAGCTGTCGCGTGTCACCGGCTGCCGTTCGCTGAAACGGAAACGGAAATTACGTGCACGATGGCAGCAACAAACTGGAACGTGTGCAACAGCAGGAACCAAGAGAATGGGACATACTTCCAGACAGACATACATCCATCCACCCAACCGGGCAGACGGACTGACTATATGGGGGAGTGGCTGAGGATAAGCAATCGGTCGGCATCATCAGGCCATTTAATGGCACAGGAAATCCATCGATGCTGATGATCATGGGGATATGGATGTGGATGGGGATGGTGCCTCTTCATTTCCATTACCATCTCTAACTCACAATCTTTCTTGTCTGCTGAAAGATTCTGAAAAATCGCTGGCCAACATGCGAAGCAATCAACAGACAGCAACAATCCACGAACCACCCGAACCGTTTCCCACCGTCCACAGGCTGTTGCGCTCCAGTTGAGCTTTAATTAAATCGCAAGAGACGCGCCGCACATAATGAACACCATAATTTATCAGTAAAGTATATGTACCTACATATACATATATGTATATATATTTATTTTATAAACACTTATATTGGAAAATGGAGAGTTTTGCTGATGTCTTCAAGATATAAATACATTCCTCTTCAGATCCATAAAGCACCTGTACAATTTCCATGTTGAATAAAATCAAAGCTACAACTCGATATAAATCTAAAATAGATTCTTAAATGCAAGTCTTTTTCAATAACTAAATAGCATTCATTTTGTGGACTGCAAAAGGTTTAAAATTTATCTTCAATTAAGCATTATTGGTTTTTGTATTTTGCTTTTTTTAAATTCATAAATCTTTCTAGTTCCATACAGTAGGATTCGGTATAAATCCTTTTATATTCCCCTGAGGGAATTCTTTCAAAATTGTTGCTCAGCAAACCTTTGGTTAAGCTCAAGCTAAGCTTAGATTGTTCACCTCTAAATATTTGAATGAGCTTCATTTGAACAGCTTAACATGGCTGTGAAGATATATTTCCTCAAGCCTGTCTTAAGCTTCGGTAAATTTTCAGCTTACTTCCAGTAATCTTTAGGTTATTTTTAGCATGGTTTAATTTTGTGTGTTGTTAAATTTGTGCAAAATACTTTTTAACACTTACATTGCAGTATACAGGATACACTGTCCCGTATATTACTTTTATTCCCCGATAAAAATTGTATTTAAGTAACCTTTTGTATGGGATAATTAAAACTCCATTTAATGCCATGGAGATTATCAACACTCCGGCAGAAAGTATTTTGCATTCCCCAAAAAAAAGCCACCTACTGGGTGCAAGGCAGCGGGATTGGGGATGGTAAAGAGCGAGGCGAGTGAGAACAATGAGTAAATTTTGTTATTTTGCATTATTCAAGTAATTTACGAGCGCTCGTTTCCGGCAAGAGTTCTCGCCAGGCATCCTCCACCCCCACACCTGGACCAAAAAAAGAGAAAGCCACCTAGAGAGCTGTACTCAGAGCTGGAGCTGTAGCTGCAGTCAAATCTGTTGCTTGAAACTGTAGCTGAAGCTGAAACTGAAACGATCAATGTAAAAGACACAGACTAGCAGTAGTTAGCGCTCATCTTAAGTAAATGAATAAGGGAAGATAGCAGGCAATTAATTTGAGCTCAGTGCTGAATCTGTAGCTGAAGCTGAGTTGCGCTAAGCTGGCCCGCTATGCGAGGGCCATTTAATTGTATCATAAAACACGCGGTGCCAGCAAAAAAACCTCTGCTCCCTGCACCTATCCAATCTCGTTCGCCAATTCCATTATGCCATTATGAGGGGCTAGGGCAGAGCGTTAGTGCGGAAAAACAGTCGAAGGGAAAACAGCAAACGAAAAATAGAGCAGATAGATACTAGCTTCGGTGGCCGCAGCGTTAGATACCCTTCCAGATTCATCGAACACTTGGGGTATCAGCTCACTAATTGTAAAGAACTGTAGGTATTGCTCTTTAGAGTATATGTATGTACAGGAAATACCCCATAAAAAACTACTCCAATAACTCCCCACTCCCATCGACAACGAGAGCTCCGCTCCGCACAATGGGTCTACGGTGGATACTTGGATAAATTCCATTGGGAATATTGAAGTGAAAGCTTTTCAACGAATATTTCATAAATAAGATCATCCAATAATATATTACGCATATTTACACACTTATAAAGAATGTATGTATGTATGTACTTTTATTAAGTTGAACAATTTGTATGCATCGCCATCATAAATTGTGATTTGCAAGTAATTGGAAGTTTTTCAGCACAATTAAATTTGATTTCAATAAACCCATGGCAGGTACAGGGTACAGTGTAGAGGGTACAGGGTAGGAGTACAGGTACTTGTGGCCCACTGTCCGCTAGGGCAGGGCTATTTTTTATGGACTGTCTTTGGACAAATGACAGAAGACACATTAGGCTGAGTGGTGAGAGGGAGGGGGATAAACAAGGTTAACATCATCAATAAATGTTGAACTCTTGCATAGCCAACCACCTTCGACCCGCCCCTCTGGGTCAGAGCGATGGGCCAGTGCAGGCCACTTCGATTTCTTGTAATTTATGCTCTACTGACTCCCACTTATGTACATACGTCCCGCTTCCTGCTGGCAACTCATTTTCCCCATTTAAGTCGACTAGTTCTGTCATCGTTCGTTGACCATTTTCGTTTGGTCTGCTGCGGCTGCTGCTGCTCCTGGCCAACACTAATTAACTGACTTTGAAAAAGTAATTAAGTCATTTGTCTGCACACTCCCCAGACGTTCCCCGACCCACTTCCCAACTTGAGTGATTGTGGCCTAAGAATAGATAATTCCGCAAAGGCCATTTAGTCACTTTAGACACTCAATTGAAGAATGTTACACAAAACGTTAAAGAAAGACCATCTGAAACTTGTTCCTACAATTTAGTTTCCTTATGAAATCCTTTTTTACGGACAGGAAAACATATTGCACGATTCTACAGACTTTTGAATAAGAATATTTACGTACATACTCGCATATAAGGATACAGATTTCTGCTCCGAGCCGAACCGTTTGCAAAGGTTCTAAATACTTTCCTGAAGAGGGCCTGAAATATTACTCAATGTTACCCAAGTACATCCATCATTTGCATCGTCATCCATCATGTGAATCGATTCGATCGTTTATTAGTGTAACTACGAGTACATCTTTCCCTCCTCCTCTCCGTTACTTATTTTTAGTTTTCTCAATAATTGCTGGGATGCAGGGGACATATAGGAAAGTCCAGGCAGAGACAGAGACCCCACCAATATGAGTAGTTGCTTATTGCAAGAAAATTGTTTTGCGAGCTAAGTAGGATATCCATCAAGTATGAGACTATGAATGGCCTCCCAATGCCTAGGCTTAGCTCTTGCCGTTCTGCAGAGAATCTGGGACAGACAAAAAGGACATGCTCTGCGTTGCCTCTCGGATTGCCGTCGTTGTTGACTCTCCAGATCTTCCTTCTGCTGCCAAGAGATCCAGTGGGATAAGTCCAGCCAAGACGAGCGCTGCATCCTCAGATACTGTGCGGAAGGCGCTCGTCACTCGCAGTGCACAGGTGCGGTACGCGGCTCTGCAAGGCCTTGCATAGGACTTACATGCCATGGTGGGTGCCCAAACAGGTGCTGCATACATCATGATCGATTTGACCACGTTCATGATGAGCCATCGACTCCGCTGGCGAGTACATCCGATGTTTGCCATCATTCTTGAAAGCGCTGTTGTTGCTTTCGCTGCTTTACTGGCTGTGAACTCTAGGTGATGCTTAAACGTAAGCCAGTGATCCACTTTCATTCCCAGGTACAGTATAGCTGGTTTGGAAGTGATTGTGCAGCCTGCCACTTGTATTGTGGCCGCTTCTACGGCTTTCCTGCTACTTACGAGCACCGCTTCGGTCTTGTGGGCGGCGAGAGAAAGAGATTGTTCGTCCAACCATCTTACCACCTGCTGTATTGTGCTGTTCGTCATGCCTTCCACATCGTGCAGCTGTTTTGCTACTGCAACGTTGGCAATGTCGTCTGCAAATCCCACGATGCGTGTTTCTTGCAGGGTGTCTAGACGGAGCACTGCGTCATACATGACATTCCACAGCAGTGGGCCCAACACTGATCCTTGGAGCACGCCTCCGGTAAGTAGCTGTTGCATTCTGCCTCCTGACGTTTCGTAGAGTAACACTCTGTCACGGAAATAACTGCTTATCAGACTTACAAGATATTCCGATATTCCAAGCTGAATCATCGCATTTATTATGACATGCCAGTTCGCTGAGTTAAGGGCGTTCTTAACATCAAGCGTTGTGATGAGGCAATACTTTTTGCCACCGCCCTTCCAGCGTATTCCTTCAATAGCACTTCTAGCAATGCCAATGCGTCCACAGTACTTCTCTTTTTTCGGAACGCAAACTGCCAATTTGAGATTCCTTGCCGTTCATCAATAGCGTGTACGTGTGTGTGTGTGTGTGTGTGTGTGTGTGTGTGTGTGTGTGTAGGACCAACAGCAGCCTCATTCTAAAAGTACAAGAATATTTCAATTCTGTTTATTGTTGATTTAATTTAAATAAAATGACTACACTTACCTGCCCCCTTCCGCCACCACAAAGGACGAAAATCTGTGGCAGCCACAATTTTAAAGATGAAACTGCCCATATATACCATATTCCCAAATCTGGTACAGATCGGATCATTATTATAGCGAGAATGAAGAAATTAATTTTCAGTCGCTTCCCCTACCTCCTCTGGCGATGCTGACGCTACTTATTCTCTTTCTCGGTCGCACACACTCTGCTCTGTGCAATGCGCGACCGTTGCAGAGAAGATGTAGAATCTGCATTACATACACAATGTAGAATACACATTTTAGATGTATAACCGACATTTTAGATGTAGATAGCATATGTAGCGAAAAAATTTAAAATATTTTAAAATTCTCACAAATTTATATCCTGACTGAGTACGGGTATAAAGGTAGAGTCGCGTATAAAAGCGACTCACACGTTCCTTCTCGTTTATTTTACGTTCCAGAACATTCATTTATATGGCTATGTCTGTTCATAATTGTTCTTTCAATACTCTCTGCTTGAATATTATTTTAGGCACAACTGAACAACTATATATGTATGTACATAACATACATATGTCATATATACACACACACACGTACACGCTATTGGAACAACAAATATATATCTACATATGTAAGTACATACATATGTCGGTATGCGAGTGTGTGAATATCTGCAGATGCTTACAACAAAGTTTCAGCCCTAAACCTATAAATTTGGTTCGCCTTCCTAATCGGCCCCGTTGAGATCAATTAGTTTGTTAAGAGGGAAGGCAAATAGCTTGACACTTTCACTCATCCCTTCTCCTCTCTTTCCGCCTATCCAACAAAGTTTCCCATCCGAATTTTAACTTTGTCCTTCTGTAGACATTGTAGCTATCACATATCTATACTCGGTTAACGAAAAGGCCTTGCCACACGTGACACTTGACAGGTTAGCTAGGAGACAAGGCGGAGTCCAGAAGTCCCCAGACATTCCAAGACATTGACACTGATGCTTATAGATACTGAAATAGAGAGGGAGCTCAAATTTGAAGAACTATTTAATTGAAATAAGTTATAAGAGGAAAGTATACAAGATGAGCGTCTCATTTCAGACACCAGTAGAGGACACGGCATATTTAAGCATGCAGCATTCAGCGCTTCCAATTATAAATTTATATTACTTATGTACACATGTAGTAAAATTAATAGATGCTTTTCAATATTAATCTATATATGTACATATGTACATAAATTAATTTCAGAACTAATCTAACGAGTCCAGTAAGTATCAACATTTCAATTTTCGAAAAATGGGTTGGTTTGTTTTCCCAACAATCGACAAACAATTTCAGTAATCGCATTTCTCAGTATACATACTTTGTATGTATGTCTTGTTAAGTATACGTAAGTAGAGAGTCTCTAGAGTCAGCCCCAAAAACAAACTGGTTCAATTTTCAAACATTCCTTCAAGACAATGAACAGTTTTTGAGTTCAGCTTTAAGTTCAGATGGAAGAACTCCCAGACAAATATTTTTTTTAACTCACATGCATATGCTAAAAAAGTGTCAAGCTTGAGTATTAGCACCGCAATAAAATGTCAGCTTATTGCTGTTTTAATGCAATATGTAATTAAAAAGTTGTATCCAATAATTTAATCAATGGGCGCGTTTGCCAGAAAGCTTGATCAGCGCTCAGTGATATTCATCCATCATGTTTTGAGTTACATCGTGACTTCGTAAATCGGCTCAGAACCTATCGAAACGAACCTTCGCGACTCGCTCCAAAGAACAGCCACGTTTATTTAAATATTTCTTCGTAATACCGAAGTTTGGAACCAAATTCGATTGTTTTAATATTTTTTGAGTATATATTTCTTTTTCTTCGAGCTTTAGTGAGTATGTATTCTAGTCGATATGTCAGCTAAAAGCAATCTATCATATCATCCATCATATGAAGTTTTTTAACGCTCCGTTTCTCATGAATTTGTGCATTCAAATAAATTCATCACTGCGCGCTGATCAAGTTGTGCCGACCATATTATCCACCTTTTTTATCAAAAATATAAATAAAACGAGAAGGAACGTGAACTTTTATACCCGTACTCAGTCAGTATATAAATTTGTGACCTTATGATTGAAATTTAAAAAGAAATTTTAAAATTTTACATTTTTACATTTTTTTGCTACATTTGTTAACTACATCTAAAATGTAGATTATACATTTAGAACAGCTATTCTACATCTACCATTTAGATTCTACATCTCCTCCGCTAGAGGTTGCTCGCGCATTGCACAGGGCAGAGTGTGTGCGAGCGAGAAAGAGAATGAATAGCGTCAGCATCGCCAGAGGAGGTGGGGGAAGCAACTGAAAATTAATTTCTTTATTTTGGCTATAATAATAACTCGATCTGTACTAGATACGGCAATCTGATAGATATGGTTATTCTCTACGATACTGCGTTTTTAGTTTTATCGTATCTTCAAAATTGTGGCTGCCACAGATTTTCGTCCTTTGTGGAGGCGGAAGTTGGCGGGGCGAAATTCTGAAATACACTTGTAACAGTGTAACATCACATGAGTCTGGAAACAAAATTTGGTTGCTCTAGCTCTAATAGTCTCTGAGAACTAGGCGCTCATCAAGACTGTGAGGTCCTATTCCAGGCTGAGGTATGCATCAGTCCTGTCCAGGGTCCCAAATCACAAGGCAATTTATGATTTGCTAGGATCTTTAGAGGTGGATCAGCAACTCTGCCAAATGCTGAAATAGAATGATTAACCAAGACAGAACACTTTGATTTTGAATGATTATTAGTATGGTTCTTTATTCTCTTTGCTTTGAGTCGTGTTAGATGTAATTTTTAGGTTCCGCGGGGTTACGTTGGGTGTATTGACTGCTGACCGACTGCCCAGGTACTTTCTCTGGAGTTATGGCTGATGGACTGCCCCTTTCGCCATGCAAGGCAGTGCCTTTTATGGGAAGTTGCAGCCATCGATCGATATCTTACATAAGTTCTTAATGTTACTAAGAGACATACATATATATTCTTGAATTCTAACTAATTTGTAAGTGGGCGATTGGTCGGTAACAGAGGGTTACCTAACCATCAGCCCTCCAGACAGTGTCCAATCACCAGGTAGGGTGATCGCTGTGCACCGGTACCGTGGGAAAGGAATGTAATTTTCGGAATATTAATTTACTTAATATTATTTCGTATACTTATTGCGTAAGCAGGTCTCCTGTCTTTTGGCATGTGCTTAGTTTTGTTGCTGGGTGTTGATCTCGTCATTTGAGAGCTTGGCTACGTCGTCTGTTTGTGACGAACCATGGTTCGTTACAAGACAGACAGACAAACAGACAGACAGACGGACGGACAGACAGACATGGCTCTATCGACTCGGCTATTGATACTGATCAAGAATATATATACTTTATGGGGTCGGAAAATTTTCCTTCTCAGCGTTACACACATCCACTTTTACCACAAATACAGTTTACCCCTTAACTCTTTTTGAGTACGGGTATAAAAATACACGGGTTCAGCGAGACGCTAGTTGGTGAATCAAAACACAAAATTAAAATCGAAATAACACCACGATTCCTGAGCAACCATAAATAAGAAGTAGAAGCTGTCGTCTTGTCGTCATTAACCAGTGCGAAACCAGACAAATCTTTCGAATACGAAATGGAAAACTGGAAAAATTATCATCTGGCTGATCCATTATTCAATAAATCAGATAGAATCGATTTGGTATTAGGAGGAGAAGTGTTTGCAAGAATTTTGGAAAACGATGTAGTAAAAATTGATGGCATTCTCTGACAGTACATCCAGTTTGGTTGGATCATATCAGGCATAGTAAATGTACCAACATCGAAAACCGTCACGTTAGCAGTAACTAATTTGGAACGATTTTGGGAACTGGAAGAAGCAGAAGAGCCCGACGCAAATAAGGACGACGGAGAAAAAGATTCAAACACAGAGGAAAAAGCAACTCTGGAGCCGAACGATGCTTACCAATGCACGTTCACGGAAACCAAACCACTTCCCAACTGGGTGAAGTTAAAAGAGGACAACGACTGGCTCCTCAGAAAGGATAAGAAGAATTTAACCCATACAAAAAGCAAAGAAAATCATCAGATCGTAAAAGACATCCCACAAGAAGAAAGACGTTCTGCAAAAGAAGAAACGACAACAGTACAAAATCATACCCGAAAAGGAAAAAACTCTCGTCCATTTTGTACACCAAGCCAAATAAATGGCAAAGATGTTTTGACATCAGGAAATTTTCGAATTAGCAAGTCTACATTGCTAAAACCAGTTCCAAAAGAAGATGTAGCCATAACATCTCTTCAAAAGTGGAAAGTGGAAAATCCAAGGATAAGCTACAAAAGCTCTTCACACTGATGCGGTATGTACGGAAGAAGGTCAAATTCAAAGACAGTCGCCATAACCCCGTCACACCCCCGGCAAGATGTTCAAACCATAAACAGAACTCTACGCCACACCACACCGCCACAATCTCAACCTTTGCGGACCATGGGCAATATGTTCATAATAATGAACAGGATCTAGCACCAAGTCGCGGTGCAATTATCACAATTCTGGCGTACAGCGGGCAAGATGCTCATAGACATGAACAGAACCGACAGCAGTTCACGCCGCACACAAATACAGTCCACTTGAAGGAGGCCTACAAGCCCGCAGCTATCTCAACTCTAACAGGAACGATACAGGCCACCCCATAAATAATACAGTCCACTTGAAGGAGGCCACTTGAGAAAAGGGACACCTAAATCTAGGATCGGTTCGACCATAAAGTCATCTACATGGGTCGCGTCGAACCCAAATCTGTCGACACACTTGTCGCACAGTCACACACACTTGTCACTATCAAGGATGATCGTGGGAACAAGTGCCACACATTTGTTCTTTTCTTATCGTTGGTCTTAGTTTAATTATGTTAGAGTTTCCTATATATAGTGCATAAGTTTTGAGAATAAAACAGTTCGAATTTAAAACTCGTCTCAGTAACATCAACATTTGGTCCTTCGAGCCGGATTCATTATTGAGAATAGTCTGGAGAATAGAAGTTGCATCAACAAACCGTGTGCGTGTGTAGCTATTCCTGTGGGTCGAAGGAAGGTTGCCTTAAAATAAGGAATTCTTTATTTTTTGGTTTCAGGGCCTGGGTATTTCAATGTGTGCGTTTATACGTTTTTGTACACACGATAGCTATGTATCTCTGTATGTGTGTTCTCGGACTCTGACGCCCAGCAACGAAAATCTTTTTTGTCATTGCGAGTCATTGCCTAGCTGGATTGCGTTGCTGCAAGTCGATTCCGAACAGCCTATTGCGATATTTCGATTTAATAATATCATCATTTACATACATGCAAAGAGCAGGGCATCAAGTAAGATGTAAGATGTACCGATATAAGTTAGAAGTCGATAGCTGAAGGCGAGAAGAGGTAATCGGTAGTCGGAGTCGGTTGTTGCAAGTAGTCGCAGAAAAGTTGTACGAAAGTGGAAAGAATAATTATTTGAAGTTGACCCTTTTATATTCATGTAACCTATCTGTATTCGAATCTACACACATAATAAACATTACTATCTTACATTTGGGGGCTCGTCCGAGTCGAATACAAAGCACACAGTGCGTAATCTAAAAAAAAAAAAAAAATTCAAGAGGAGGATCGTTGAAAAGTTGTCAAAGTTGTTGTATGTAGCTACATAAAGTGGTAAAGTTGTTCCAAGTGGCTATATACATTAAGTTGAACGATCCCAATCCTAGGAGCATAACAGTAGACACGGAGATGAACTTAAATCGGTCGTGTAATTCGGTTGCAAAAATTGTGAAATTCGAAGTCGCGTCGCAGCGTCGCACAGGGGGGCCTTTAGCCATTTCAGCTTGCTAAATTAATAACTTCCGAACGAATCAAGATATCTTCATAAAATAAATTGCGTTTAAAAGAAAAAACTTTCAGAATTTTGTCTTCAAAAGTACATGGTGCTACAATATCTAGAAGCTTTACAATAAATAGCCAAAGTTGAACTTTGTTACCAGTGCATATTTTCCTATGCAAAATGATAAATTCCAAGTTTTTCGGATCGATAAAGAATTTTTAATGGCCTATTATACAATTAAAAGTCATTTCACATTTAATTTTAAACTTAAACAGAATTTTCAAAAAAGGGAAAACAATTTTTTTTAATTGTTCTTATTTTTGGTTTACTATAAAACATGCATCTATTTCCGATGGATCGTTAGGAATATCCAATAATCTTAACATTTCTGAATAATAAATACTTTCTAATTCATTTTGGATTTCACATGTCTAATAGATGAAATAAATGGATCTGAAGAGGCTGCCAACATGTTGAAAAGATCCTGATTGTTCGTGATATTTTACAAGTATTCATGTACCTGAATTTCTCGTAATCCTTGTTTCTCGTTTCCTGGGCCTCCTCTGACATCTCTCCAATTGGAAGGCTCTGATGTTCTATTAAAATTTGAACGTGTGCCCAAATTTTTTGAAGCGTTGGAGTAAGCTTCTTTTGTGGATACTTTTCAAATAACAACTCTGCAGTCTTCTTCTTGCAGCTTAAAATATTCAAAATTACAGCCAATCTTTGGATAATGCCTTCATCCACTCCAGTTATTTTTGCTTTAATTTCGTGTTCCTTAAAGACTTACCGGGATGAGTTTCCATCGTTTTTGTTCCCGTATCCATATTTGGGGCAGTCGACCCTCAGTCCAAGTTTCGCAAAGAATTCGTCTTAAGTAATTTTTTCCTGTGTTTATGTTTCTCTTTGGCTGGCATGCTATCGTCAAAAGATTCTTCCATTCGCGGGAAGGTATATATAAGTTTTAAAATAAACTCCATGCATCTTTTTCTTGAATGCAATGGGGAAATGCTATATTCCAAATTTTCCTCTTCAATTAAGGAATCATTCAAAAAAGGACTGCAATATATATACATATGCATATACCACCCTTTGGCAAAATAAAAAGCAGGTTAAAAAACTTGGTCAAATTCAGGTCAATTATAACGGCCAACCTGCATATTAGAGCCCTGCATGAATCGATTCGCAGTGATTCGGGATTCGCTTCGTACGATCCAATTGAATCAGCGATTCGGCTTTCTCAGTGATTCGAATCATACGCCCAAAATGGACCGAACGGGTCATGATTCATAATTTTTACTGTCTGATCCGAACAGTTCAGTTTTTTCTCTTTTACTCTCCACTTGATTTTCAGGTAGAGAGAATGAGAAAGCAATACAAAAATGTGTCGGTTTTTTTGCCTTGCCCTCGGGGTGGAAATCTGTAGTTGTGTGTGTGCCTTTCTGTGCCTGTGTGTGTACGTCAACGCGTTGAAGTACACATACACATACTGTACATGTGCACGCATACAAAGGAAGATTCTTCGTAGTATGTTTTGAATCAGTTTTTGAATCATACGACGAATCTTGCTGATATTGATTCGCAGTACTCTGATCCGGTTTTTAAGTGATTCGGGTGATTCGAATCGGACTGAAGGGATGATTCGTAATTATCAAACGCATTGAAGGGGCATGAGTATAATGTGATTTTTTGAATCATGTGAATTCGTGCAGGGCTCTACTGCATATGCAATGCTAAAAAAACTTTTGAAAAAGGTAGGTCAAAGTTAAAAAGACTTACCTGCAAATGGATTAATAGCTAACTTAAACAAAATGATACCTCACACAGTTCAATTTTTATTCTACCTGAAAGATGCAGTATGTCAATAAAAGTTGAATAAATTTTTGCACACGGAAATAATTTTCAACTTTGATTGCTCATATCTCCTAAACTAAAAGTCCGATTCTTTTTAAACTTAATTTTTGAAAGCTTTGGAAAATACTCTATCGAATTCGTGTATTGGATTTATCCAAAGCGTTCAAAAAATGCATTGACTTTTGTCACCTATTTGCGGCTGAGGCCCCACTGTGCGTCGCTTCGTTGCTTTTACCGTTGCATACATTTCGCATGTAACAAGTGCCGAAAAAGTGAACGCAAAAGGGTTTTGAGCTCGTTTGAACTCGCGCGTTGCATAATCATATTTAACTGTGATCGACTAGCACCCTCCGCTTCAACCGTTTTATAGCCGAAACCATGGACAAGAGAAAGAATAGCAGGAAGAGTGGATCGTTTGCTATGGGCAATGAAAGTGATTCTGTGACATTTGGCGCTGCCGCATCTGGGGAAAGTTTTAGTGCGAACGCAGCCAGCACCCAAGTCTCTGAGCCTGCATCTCGTATTTCCTTCATGAGGCTGAAGGCTAGGGTTATTTTCGATCGGCAATAGTCCATACGCACAGAGATGGATAGTGAAAAGATGCGCAAAATGAATGAATACGACTTGCGAGGGTTGCTGGAATCATTGACGGAGCTGAAATCAAATTTTGTTGTGGCACACACCAGTTTGGAGGAAGTGGATTTTGAGTCAATGTCCAGTCATAATCCTGCCAAATTCGACTCGTCCATATTGTCGTTGAGGACCATTCTTCAGCGCGAGCTTGTAAGTCGCTCGAGTAATAAGCATTGTTCCACATTAAACGCCAACTCTAGTGAATCGCAGTCAATCGTCGTAATGTCGAATTGATCCCGGTTACCTCATCTGGGGCTGCCCCAATTCAGTGGAATTTATACGGAGTGGGCCAATTTCTTCTCAATGTTCACCGCGATTATTGACAAGGAGTCCGAGCTGAGCCCTATCGAAAAGCTGCAGCATCTACGTTCCTGCTTGAGTGGCGCAGCCCTGAATACCATCAGCTCTCTGGAATTAAATGAAGCTAATTATATCGTAGCACTAGACATTCTGAAGCGACGCTTTGACAATAAACGTTTTATTTTGCAGGCACACATCAGAGGGATATTTGGGTTGGAGAAGGCTGACGCATCTGTGGGCAGGTTGAGGGAGCTGACTGATAGAGTTACCTCGCATATTCGTGCTATGGAATCTCTTGCAAACAAGGAAGAAGTGGCGGATTGTATTCTCGTTCAGACTGTGCTTCAGAAGATGGACAAGGCCTCCCAAATTAGATGGGAGGAGTCTTCGTCGAATCAAGAGCTACCATCTTGGGAAAAATTATCTGGATTTTTTGAGAAAAGATGTCGAACGCTTGAAAATGCGGATCAATCCATGCAAGGACAAGATGGTCAGGTTGGCAAGTCAGGAAAAACCGTGAGTACGCATCAAAGAAAGTCGTTTGTAGCATCGAGCGCTCCAGTTTCCTGTGTGTTGTGCGAGAGCACTAATAACATGATTGCTAATTGTCAAGGGCCATCAATTGAGAGAGTGTAAATCAGGTCCCTGTCGCACTTGCCGATCGAAGCATCACACTCTTTTGCATTTCATTCGTCCAACAGAGCCTGTCCAATCTGTGCTTCCAGTTGAAGCCACACAAGCACAACCAAGTCGTACTGCCATGGTTGCATTGTCGCCCTCCTGGCCTCAAGCACTTATGTCCCACAGTCCATCTGATGCTGTGCTTTTAGCCACCGCCGTCGTTCTCATAAAAAACAGCGTTGGAACTTTCGTGCCATGTCGCGCACTTTTGGACTCGGGATCGCAATTGCATTTTGTAACTAGTCGTCTAGCTTATCAGCTAAACCTTCGAAAAACCAAATCGCTTACCGCTGTCTCTGGCATAGGAGATGCTAGCTTCCCAACAGAAGGTATCTCGGTGGATCTCGTTCTGAAATCTCGGATTTCAGAGTTCACTACTAGCATCACTTCCGTCGTTGCCCATAAGATTACGGACCATCAACATAGCATGACAGTTAGCCCTGCTAATTGGCCTGTACCTTTGAATATCCAGCTTGCTGATCCTTCGTTCCATAAGCCGCAGCGGATTGACCTGCTCATCGGAGCCGGACTTTTCTTCGAGTTACTGTGTGTGGGGCAAATTCAGCTGGCGCCTGGACTGCCGTTGCTGCAGAAGACACATCTAGGATGGATTCTTTCTGGTGGCGGACACTCGGCCGTCAACAACTCGTCGTTCTTCGCAACCAAATCTTCGAATGACACCAAACACAGCACTCGGCTCGATGAGTTGGTTCGTCAATTTTGGGAAGTAGAGCACATCTTTGAGCCAATCGCTAGGGCAAAAAAGGAGGAGCTGCACTGCGAGGAACACTTTGTCAACCATCACACTCGAGTACTCTGAGGGGAATATTCCGTTAGCTTGCCCATGGAGCGAAGTTTGGAGTCCTTGGGTGATTCCTATTTGCAAGCAAAGCGACGTTTGGAAAATTTGGATCGCATGTTCGTGCGTAGTCCAGATTTGTATTCGAAATATTCGGCATTTATGAAAGAATACCTGGCTCTTGATCATATATCTCTGGTGCCAAAGGAATATAGGCACAAGTGCAAGTATTTCTTGCCGCATCATTGCGTCATTAAAGAGGACAGCTCCACGACAAAGCTGAGAGTCGTATTCGACGGCTCTGCAGCTACCACATCTGGTCTTTCGTTGAATGATCTGCTTATGTCAGGTCCCACCATTCAAGCCAAGCTGTTTCACACTCTTATTCGATTTCGTACATTTTCCATTGCTCTTACAGGTAATATCGGTAAAATGTATAGGTGCGTGCGTGTCTCAATGCCTGACACCATGCTCCAATGCATATTGTGGCGGGAATCTCTTGACGGTGACATACAGATCTTCAAGCCTAACACTGTTACCTATGGGACTAAGCCTGCTTCGTTTTTAGCTATTCGAGCTATGCATCAGCTGGCCAAGGATGAGTCGCCTTCGTATCCATTGGGTTCGGAAACCATTCTACAGGACTTCTACGTGGACGATTTGATTTCTGGAGGCAATTCAGTCGAGGAAGTGCTGGATATTATGCGTCAAACCACGGATCTTCTTGCTCGAGGCAATTTTCAATTGAGGAAATGGTGTTCCAACTCTCCTGGTGTTCTTTGTGAAGTCCCTGAGGCCGAAAGGGAAAGTTTTCTGAAGCTTGATGATGGCAGCGATGTGACCAAGGCGCTTGGACTCATCTGGGAACCCCATAAGGACAAGTTCGTGTTTACGTTTGCACCTCAAATCGGTGTTGGCAAACACACTAAGCGTTCGGTGTTGTCGACTATTGCACGGTGCTATGATCCTATGGGATTGATTGGACCAACATTGAATCAAGCGAAAATCATCACGCAGCGCATGTGGAGAGACAAGCTGCATTGGGATGAAAGTCTTCCTCAGCCGTTGGAATCGGCTTGGGCTGAGTTCTGCGAGGACTTCGCTACTGTGGGCCACGCTACATTTCCGCGCTACATACTTCAACCTATGCAAGGTTTGAATTGCATGCCTTTTGCGATGCCAGCCTCCAGGCCTATGGGGCTTGTATCTATGCTCGGTCGTTTAAGGATACCGCCGCTGAGGTACATTTGCTTTGCTCGAAGGCTAGAGTTGCACCATTGAAAACAATCACGGTGCCTAAGCTTGAGCTTTGTGCAGCGTTCCTATTGGCCAATTTACTTCGCAAAATCCGAAAAATAGATACCTTCGACTGTCCGATCCATTGCTGGTCGGATTCAACTGTGGTACTGTCTTGGTTGCGAGAGGAACCATCAAAATTTAACGTGTTCGTATTCAACAAGATTTCTGCAATACAGCAACTTACGAGGGGCATGGATTGGCGCTATGTCCCAACTGAAATGAACCCGGCTGACATTCTGTCAAAGGAAGCAGCGCCTCAGGAGCTCTTGCAGTCTAGGTTGTGGATGAATGGACCTTCCTTCTTGCAAGGCGAAAGAAGTAGCTGGCCTGAGCGTTGTTCGCCCGAGCTCAGTCTTCCGGAAATTAGACATCGAGTATTTCTGTCGTCTGAGCGAGTCGACATCTCGCTTTCGTTTAAGCACACTAACTCATTCGGAGTCATGATGCGCATTTTTGGATATGTTCATAAGTTCATCAATAAGAAAAGATCCCCGGATCTCTCGTCTGAAGACCTTCGCAAAGGATCGCATTTGTTGTGTCGCATCATTCAACTGGCACGCCTCTATCCTGAGTACCGTGCTCTGCGGAAGAGGAACTGTGTGGAGTCCTCCAGCTGCATTGTATGTCTCGCGCCCTTCATAGATGACGTTGGGTTGATTCGTGTTTGTGGTCGCTTGCGGAACTCAACTTTTGGCTTCGATGCACGCCACCCAATCATTTTGCCCAGGGATCATCCATTGACGGTCGCCATCATCATGCACTTTCATAGGAGGCATCACCATGCTGGTCCGCAGTCGCTACTGGGATCGATTCGCTTGCAGTTCTGGCCCATCGGCGGCATGAAAACTGTTGCTCGAGCGTTGCGGAAGTGCATCATCTGCTGCAGGTCCAGACCTCGTCTTGTGCAGCACATCATGGCTGACTTACCGAAGGATCGAGTGCAGGATTCGCCTGCACTCAGCGTCACTGGAATCGACTACTGCGGTCCCTTCCATTACAAGCCAGATGGGCGCAGTCGAACAAAATGCTACATCAGCGTCTTCATCTGTTTCGCAACAAAGGCCGTCTGGTTGGAATTAGTTAAGGACCTCACAGCTGTTGGATTTTTGAGTGCTCTCAAGCGCTTCGTTGCCACGCGCGGCATACCCCGATGCATTTGGTCGGACAATGCCACCAATTTTGTGGGAGCAAGGAACGAGTTGGACGACCTTCGGCGGCTGTTTATAAGCGAGAAGCATCGTGATGCAGTTCATAATCATTGCATCAACAATGGCTTCGATTGGAAATTTATACCGCCTCGCTCACCCCTCTTCGGGGTCTTGTGGGAGGCAGCAGTGAAGATGGCCAAGCAGCATTTCTATCGCTCTATGGGATCGTCACTCTTTGGCTTTGACGAGCTGAGGACATTGGTCTGCCAAATCCAGGCTGTAATAAATTCTCGTCCTCTTCTCGCATTTTCAGAAAACCCTGAAGATCTTGGCGTCCTTACACCAGGACATTTTCTAATTGGTCGTCCTCTGATGGAGTTTCCCGAGCCAGATGTTACGAGTCTTAACTTTAATAGACTAGATTGCTGGCAACGAGTCGCCTGTGCTCAGCAGATTTTTCGGAAGCGTTGGAGTGAGGAGTATTTGACTCTGCTCCAACAACGTGCCAAATGGCGCACACCGCAGCCATCGATCCAAGTCAACGACGTCGTCTGCATCAAGGACGAAAACTTGCCACCGTTGAAGTGGCCACTAGCACGGGTTATCGAGGTCATTACTGGATCTGATGGGGCTGTGTGAGTTGCTATCCTGAGGACACCATCTGGAACCACTCGTCGAGCTGTCAACAAGCTGTGCGTCCTACCCGTTGAGGATCCTGTTAAAAGCCCTGGTCTTTCAACGGGGGGGAGTATGTTCGGAGCAGCAGCCGTTAATAGCCGTTAATGTCAATCACATCTCATATCTTATATTGTAAATCGCTCTCTCAGCGCATACCCGTACCCACACACTGTATCCAGTACATTACTTATTGCATTGCTTCGCCCTGCGTCGCGGCAGTCCAAATTATTTGTCGAACGCATCGAATCGTAGTTCACGGCAACGGCCTCAAATCTATTGTTAGTAACAATTTGTTACCCATCGATCAATAAAAACAGTTAGAGTTGCCGAAAAGGCTCGGCAGCTTCCAACATATACCAAAAAGTATATATGAAATACTTTTGACTGTAAACGGTCACCTCATTTATGACGCCATTAGCTTCGATAGCTTCAATCGATGGGCAGAAGTTATGGAAATATTTTTATCGACTACACTGTGAGAAAAAATGTGCCATTCGCAGTCAATTGTTTAAACTCTCGCAAATCTACATATTTTCGTTTCGAGCTTTTGTCTGGCTGCCAAGATTGCGACCCAAGCGCACATTTGCAAAATTAACCAAATATTAATTGATAGCAATAATCTAAAAGAAAACATTTAATATGGATCAAAAGAACCCAATTCACAACGACACTTCGCTGTATTCGAAGTGCGAGATATCAAAAGAGAAGGGAATTTTGGGTAAGTTTTTGCAACAGCCGCTCACGCACACATTCAAACACGCACATACTAATATGCATGCGTGCATGTGCTTACATTTTTGCATTGGATAAAGGAATTTTGCAACACAAGTTGGGGGGAATCTCATCGTATAGGATAACTGCATTTGGTGGCCCATCAGGCCTGCTGCCTCTTCCCTGCTGCCGCTGTTGCAAAGTCCGCGTGCGCGTGTGCAACGTTTTGTGGCGCTTTCAAGTCATCGTTCCGTAAATGTGTATGTTTGTGTGACTTTCATTTTCTTGGAATTCTCTGCGTGTGGTAGTAGCTTCTGCAAACAGTGGCCAAAAGAAACCTCAAGTCTCGAAGTGTATCTGTCTGTAAAAATGGCAAATCAAATAGAATATATATTCATTTACTAGCTGACCCGGCGAACTCTGTTCCGCCTAAAAAGCAGATATTATAATTTATTAATTTTTTTATTAGAAAATTTACAACTAAAATTAAATACCTACATTAATCATTAATTATTATACCCGTACTCAAAAAGAGTTAAGGGGTATACTGTATTTGTGGTAAAAGTGGATGTGTGTAACGCAGAGAAGGAAAATTTTCCGACCCCATAAAGTATATATATTCTTGATCAGTATCAATAGCCGAGTCGATAGAGCCATGTCTGTCTGTCCGTCCGTCTGTCCGTCTGTCCGTCCCGATGAGCGCCTGGATCTCAGAGACTATAAAAGCTAGAGCAACCAAATTTTGTTTCCAGACTCATGTGATATCACACTGTTACAAGTGTATTTCAAAATTTTGCAAAATTTACTGACTGAGTACGGGTATAAAAGTAGAGTCGCGACTAGAAGCGACTCACGTTCCTTCTCGTTTGTTTTATCATCAGGCGCAAAAACAAACAAGGCAGATGGACTTCCGACCCGTAAACATGCCACATATAATTGACTATGGGAAAAAACATGGATGTTCTAGATTCAAACCACAAACATTTAAGGATTGGCCTTGTGATTTGTTGATGGTCATGGCAAATGCCAAACGGCATATCGGTTGGGATCCTCGGGATCCTCAGAATGAGAACTTCCTCACCTTTGAATTTTCCTTTTAGTATCGTCGCGTAAATTACATTGTTCATCAATTTTCTAACCACCAAACGCGTACCATTGCACAGTTTTGGTTGGTTTATGTTTCGAAGCATGATTACTACGGAGCCAGCCTTTAGGCGTAAATTGTGCGGTGGTAAGCCAGGCACATCCAGGGAGTTTAAAAATTCGATTGGATAGTTGGTGGCTTCATCTTCATTTGTGACGCAGTCAATAGATTTGAATGAATGCATTGTTCCAATGATCTTATTTTGAATTATGTAGTTCAGGTCATCTACATCTTTATTCTTAGACGCTAAAATTGCTCGCTCACTCAACCATTAATTATTTTTGTAGTTAGAAATAATGTTCCAAACAATACATTGTTGATAAGTTCGTCTTTTGATGAGACAGAATTAGAGAAATTATTTGGAAATAATATTAATCCGCTCGATTCATCGACAGGTACTTGACCATTACCGATAGTCAGCAATTGCTCCGAGAAATCTTCAGCAGATGTTTCATTAAGCAACTCTCATGTTTGTTGTTAGCTGCAGTTTCTTCACATAGTGCCATAGATTCGACGATTTGAGGCAAGCGTTTATTTCGTCGGCAGCCGTAGATCTTGGAATTACTGGCAGTGTTTGGCGGAAATCGCCAGACAGTAAAATCATTGCTCCTCCAAAATATCTCGAGTCATTGCGTAAATCTTTCAAAGTTCGGTTAAGTGCTTCTAATGCACGTTTATGCGCCATTGTGCATTCGTCCCAGATGATGATTTTCGACGCCGATAAAACTTTGGCCATTGCTGAGTGTTTTGCAATATTACTCGTTGGTTCTTCAATAGTTTGAAGATTTAACGTTAACTTTAATGCTGAATGAGCCGTACGGAATCCTTCTATGTTGCTGCTATTCCAGAAGAAGCAACTGCAACCGCTATGTTGGATATCGCACGAACAGTGGCTAAAACTACTGGCATGAGGAATGTCTTACCAGTTCCACCAGGGGCATCTAGGAAATATAAACCACCATTTTCATCATAGATTGTTTTCATTAAAATATCATAAACGTCCTTTTGTTGGGAATTCAACAGGGGTACATTCGTTTGAACTACTAAATCTAATTCAAGGTGATCATATTTACGTTCCCATTCCAATTTCGACCAATATTAGCTGCTTTGAAAAAACTTAACAAAAAAAATAGACGTACTCCTCAGAACGTAGTTTGGCTTTGTTCAACCTTATGAAAGTCAAACATTTCGTTTCTATTTTGACATAAGTACATGTCGACGCAATATGATTGAGAAGCACGAAGTCGAGCCATACTAACGCGTCGCTGTTCATTCTTTTCATTTGCAGTGTTTCGTATCATTCTTGCATTACGGCTTTGTCGGGAAAGATTCGATCGTCTTGGTCTTGGCATTGTTAATTAAACTTCACTTCACTTCACTTCAATTCACCTAAAAATTTATTTCAGAACGCAAATTTTCAACCATTCATTCATAGACAAAATTACTTAGCTGTTTGAGATGCGTTTTTTTATTCCAAGTCTTATGCGTTTTTGTTATACCGCGTTTTATAATTCACTTCAATTTTTTAATATTGATTTCTAACAAAAATTGAATTGATTCTGATGTGATTCTTTTTTGTTATACCACGGTTTTTAGTGACTGACGTTTACAGTATCCTATTCTGGTCTCCTGGCTCTAAGCTACCTATCCACCAATTTTCAGCCATTTCTGTACAGCCGTTCCTGAGTTATAAATAGTGTAACTAACACGACTTTCTTTTATATATACCCTCTAGTACCAGGCAACTAGTTCGGCACCGGTCCCGAACTAGTTACCATTCTCATGTCCCTAGTTCCGCTTCGTTTCCCCGACAATGTAAATCAGCGGAGAATTTAACACATGCATGTCCTAGGGCGGAACCACCCCTGGTTCCTGATCGATTACCCTTCGATTACCAGTAGCCGGTTGCTCAAGCGCTGGGTACGGCCTAGTTACCAGTAGATCGTCAGCAACTAGTTCCCGATCGATTACCCTTCGATTACCAGTAGCTTGTTGCTCAATAAATAAAAATACAAAATCGTTTTATAAAATTTAGGTATAATATCATAGTATTTATTTCATATATATGTATATAATAAATCTTAATGATACCTATAAATTAATTAAATAGAAGGATAAAAAAGAGCGAAAAAGGTCCGAAAACATTGTTAATCTCCTGTTGTAGAGTTTCTGAAAACATATATTTTTTTCGATTTATTTATTCGAGTATTCGTTCTTTATTACAAATTCACATATTTACCCTTCGCTTTTTGAAGCTCGTTTCCAATCTCTGAACATTTACACTTGAAATTATTCTCAGAAAAAAATGTATATTACGTTCGCAAATGGCTGTTGATAATCGTATTATTAAAAATATGTAATATATCGATACATACCTTTTTATTACCGTTTATTTGCTGGAATTAAAGTATTTTAAACAACGTTTTCACAAATGATTCTATCAAAAACTAGAACTTGCACAGAAGTGAAAAGAACAACGCTGAAAGCAAACGCGCGGAGAACAAATGCATTTTGTTTGTGTATTTTTTTGTCTCTTGTATTCCACGAGGGAAAGTACAGTAGGTTTTCGGTTATTTGTCGACTTCGAAAAAAAAGGGAGTGTGGCTTTGTTTTTTTGTTTCTCTTTCGACTGGTCGCCGTTCGCTTCCCGCGTAACTAGTTGCGAACTAGTACATTGAAGCCGACAAAGGCCTGGTCGCCGCTCGCTTCCCGCGTAGCTAGTTCCAGAACTAGTTGCGCGGTAATCGACGCAGAGCTAGTTCGAGAGGATCAATTGTCCCCTTTAGTACTACAGGGTATAGATACATATGTATGTACATATATGTATGTGTATATGTAACTCTATTGACGATACAATGTTTATAATTTTATTTTAATCGCAATCGCCTTCTTGCAGAACTCAACCATAGACATCTGACTGAAATACCTTCTGCTGTTTTCAACTTGATGTCCCACGCGGAGCTTAAGGAGTTTGACCTGAGCTACAATGTGTTGTTTGATGTACC
Organism: Drosophila subsilvestris; assembly: GCA_035043285.1. Lineage (NCBI taxonomy): Eukaryota > Metazoa > Arthropoda > Insecta > Diptera > Drosophilidae > Drosophila > Drosophila subsilvestris. The sequence continues at coordinate 3,243,923 of JAWNNB010001732.1, forward strand.
ACCACAATTGGCTATGAAATTCCATTTACTTATCGGTGAGCATCATTCAAGACTACCTGACTCACAGCCATAAATATATGTATATTGTATACATATTCTACATCCAATCGATACAGATCTCAATATATCAAACAATTCACTGTCAACGCAACCCCTAGAGCTGGTCAATTTGCAAGCCTTGGAGACTCTCAATATAGCAAGCAATTTCTTCATTACATTGCCCAGTGTAGTCTTCAAGTTACCTCAGTTGACCAATTTTTATGCTCAGGTCAACTTAATTACGAGTAAGTTCATTGCTGAGGAATGCGATCCTCTTAATCGATCCTCTGTCATCCATTGCAGGCTTCGACATAAAACAGCCAATAGAGAGCGACCGCTTGGACCTGGTTGACTTACGGTTCAATCCTCTGATTCCCTCCTTTCGTCGTTTGCTCAAATACCAAATTCTGTTTGGTTCTCAAGGCCGGAGATGCCAAAGACTACGACTTCGACTTCAAAGGAGACGATTACGACGATGATGATGTTGATATTGATTTATTGTAAGAATCTGTACATCTGTACAGAACACCTCCACCGAGGCAGCACTGTGCCTTGTCGGTCTTCAAGCAACAAAAGTGCAGAAACAATAAAACTTGTAATTTAATTTATGCTGGGAATGCTTGATGCTCATATGAACTAATCAAATGATACGTTACTCTTTTAGGAGCCATAGGAGAGCCTGAAGAGTCCCATCGCCTCTCCGAATGTTGTCCATCCCATTTTCAACAACCTTAGCTTCCAAAGGGATCGAGTGAGGACTCAGTTCTGCTAACCAGAGTTACTTATTATCCAATATATATTTTTGCTCTTCGGGTCTCTCCTCTGCCGTTTTGCCACACCTGTAAGGATATGTTATGAGAATCGCCAACAAAATTGGGTACGACGATGATTATGATGATGATGATGGATGGGGTTTGGCTGTGACTGACTCAATCTTTGTTTAAATTTAAGCGCTGGAAATAATTAGCCAAGTTAAGATCGAGAAAGGGTCTGATATCTGGGTGAGATACAAGGATGTGCCGCCACCTTCATGCATCATTCATTCGCTTAGCGTGTTAATTATCCTGAAATTCGGTATATTAAAGTTTCAACAGCAACGCATACATTGGGGGTTGCTCCAGCGAGAGGAGCTAACCCCAGTTTTTCCCTCAATTTCCACCCATCTCAAACGTAATTAATGAAAGCGCACTTAAATCATTTTTGTGCGTGGGCTGAACAAAAATACCTACTAAAAAAACGTACAAAAAAAATACAATTAGTTAACAAGCGAGGAAAGGAACAAGCATTGCAAACGAGGCAGACAACGAGTGGGGAGCGGGGAGTGGGGAGAAAGAGGGTAACGAGGAAGACGGCTAAAGAATACCCAAAAACCCAGCAAAGGTGCCAGGCCGAGCGTGCTAAAACGTTTCAATTTTTCATAAATATTCAAAAAGGTAACAAAACAGCAGCAACAAAAACAGGTTCCTAAGAGGGGGGTTTGGTCTGGGGGATAACAGCTGCCCCCGTTTTTTGTACATTTTTTGAGTAATTTTTATTATTTTTTTGCTCCTCTTTGTTTGGTTGTGGGCTGTGGGTTTTGCAAGGAACGCGGATTCCACATTCAACGGTCAGCTTCAGAATTTCAGCTTCGTTATCGCCTTTGTGTTTTGTAGGTGCTGTTACTCGTACTGAATGTGCCACCTCTCCCTTTCGTCCCCAAGCAGCTAACTGCTGTTTGTTCCCTTTAACCTCGGTCCCTCTTGCTCATGGAGGGAAGTCCTGGAACTGGAACTTGAAGTTACTCCACAGCGCTGTCTCTTTCTCTGTCCGCGCGAGTGGACAACAAATAAGAAATTCTGATTGGCAGCAGGCCCCCACGAAGCTGGGATACACTCCTTGTAAGTGTGCATTATGGGGACCCATAGCATAGATCAGCGGATACCTCCCTCAATTCTTACGGACCTTTTTTCAGAAATTATATACACATGTAGCTTCCATTCGAACAATCAAGGCCCTTGGGAGAGCTCTCTCCCAAGATATAGAACAATAAGATATACATATCTATAGAATTGTTAAGAACAATTAATACAAGGAAACAAATTTAAAATAATCTTCAGCGAGTAAACGCTCTTCTAACTAAAATCAAGCCGAGGCCTTTGGCGAGAGTACAAATCTCAGCAGTGGTTGCCATCGGACTTGCTCTCACATAGGTAGGGTATACGAATAAACAACAACTGCAGGAGCGAAAAAGCGCCACCAAAAATGGAGGAAAACTTTTTCGATTTAAGCAATTTTTAGTCTCGCTGTTTTACTTTGCAGGGTAGCCAGGGTAGCTACATCTCCAGGGTTACTTATGGCCAACCAATGGATTATTTGCATTTGTATTGAATATGCCAAGAGGGAAGTACATATTGTCAGAAATTGCGATATGACAAGCACAATTAAAGAAGCAATGTTTAACAGAAATTAATTGGAATATCTTCACCTCGCAACCCTTCAATGATTTTTCACTCTTCATCTTCTAGTAAGACGATATATATCTGGTCGAGTACACTCATTCGACAATTGTCCTTTTTTATATGGTAGGTATATGTACATATGTATGGATATATGTATGTAGATATAATACAAATGTACATACTATATGCATATAGAATGTTCTTTCTTTTTTCTATCTTTCTTTTGGAGAGCAAGCCCCCAGACGAGGTTCAGTTGAGGCTAGGCCAAGCCAAGGCAGCCAAAGACCGTCCGAAAATGAATGCAAATTTATATCATGGAAAACTTTTCAATTTGTTTCTACTTTTTTTCTAGCACCCCCGCCAAAGGTCCCGGCCCCTCCTCTTGCGTATGACCCACTTATTTTCTCTTCCCTTTGCTGTGTCATTTGTTGCAGAATCATCCCAAGCGTTCCCGTCCGTACCCTCTTGTAGCGCTTTACCTCAGTCTCAGTAAGTATTTTGTATTTAACATGCACAATTTGGCCATTTTTGGGCCATAATTAACGTGCCGCCAATGCATATAGATCCGGATCCAAGGACGAGGACGAAACAAGGAAAATGACAAGGTCCCTCTGTCTGCCAAGTTGGACCACCTTGAATTAGTGGTTCAGTGGCTTGGCCGTCTATCAGGCAATGCAGACACTGAAAGAAATTGACCGAGAAATGGTCGCAAAGGCTGAAAGAGAATACTATATTATAGAGTGAAGAGAATGATCAATCTACTTCAATACTTCAATATTCGTATAGATTGTGGGCCAGGTTCTGACAATATTTTTGTTACCAAATGAAGTATTTTTAATTTCCAGCTAACAATGTTTTGTTATAGTTATATACACAATCCCTATTTCAGATTGATTTCAATTACATATTGAATATACAAATTCCAGGATAATAATATTTTTAATTACAACAATTAATTAAACTTGCATTACTTTTTAATCAATATCAATAGCTTGGTTAATAAGTTGGCTTTTTTTGGAGAAGCACAATCAAACAATGTGACACATTGTACATTCGTTAAAGTTTGTATAACGTAACTAGTGTCACAGTTTTTAGATGCAAACAAATATTGAATAAATACATAACATACTCGCACCTGAAATAACAAATTACAAGATGTCGTTTGGCGGAGGCTTTCAGTTTGGCTTGACCCAAGCAACCATCCCTTTGGAGGCTGTGACACACCTGGAGTGCGCTTTTGGGGCGGTGGCCAACGCCAGTCCCTCCGTTGGCGTCAAGGCTTCTAATGGCATCGTCATTGCCACAGGAAACAAACTAGGTATGGCATCTCAGGGGGAACACACTCCGCACTTTGTGGAGGTGATTGACAAGCATATTGGCGCCGTATTTTCCGGGCTGTGTCCCGACTATCACCTCCTTGTAAAGAGGGCAAAAAAAAGGTCGAATGACTATCGCTACAATCACAAGGAGCTGATTGCAGTCCCGCAGCTGGTGAAGGGTGTTGCCAGCTTCATGCAGGAGTATAGTCATCCCGGAGGCGCTCGCCCCTTTGGTGCGTCTCTGCTGATCTGCGGCTGGTACAATGAGGACTACTATCTCTATCAGTTGAACCCCACGGGCGCTTACGTGCCCCTGCAGGCCGTTGCACAGGGCATCAATGCCGTTGAATGCAACATGTTCCTGGCCAATCAATACAAAGCTGACTTACATATAGAGGACGCCGTCACACTTGCACTTCAATGCCTGAAGAAGGCCTTTGGGAATACAATGACTGGCGTCACCGTTGAGATTGGGATGTGCATGGCGAGTGGATTCCAACGTCAGGACCCAATATCTGTCGCTGAGTGTGTGTCTAAATTGGCCTAGGCCTTAAATACTCGTACTCACGATATGGGAGAGACAATCTAATTATTTCTGCTGCAAATAATATATATATTTTATTAAATTTCCAATTAATTTTACTACTCGTATTTAATACTTTTAGCGTATATAATAAATACAAAAATAAGATAGGATATTTTTTTATTTCATAAATAACTAAACTGAGTATCACAGCCAAATTTCGTTCAGTGTTTCTCCTTATGCCGCCCATTATCTCCAGAAACGAATGGTGGAGGGTGGGTGGCGCAAAAGGGCGGGGAAGAGGAAGAACGTAGACAGCCAAATGCCGCAATCAAGTTATTATTAAGTTTTTCTATTTATCCAACATAATTCATAATTTGTTTACAAAGCGTTTAATAATATTAACGTCTCATCCGTGCCTCTGGACCTCCTTTTGCCTTCTTCAGGGCCTGTCTGTCTGTCTGCCTGTCTGTTGCTACTGTCTGAGACCGTCGTTGCCCCCACCTGTCTCTGACCACTGGCACTGCCACTAAGTCCGCCGCTGTCAGTGCGGACCAGATAATCAGCTACAAAAGTCGACGTGGACTTTACTCATTTAAACTTTCGCTGGTGTCTTCCTTTTTATACCCGTACTCGAAGAGTTAAGGGGTATATTGTATTTGTGGTAAAAGTGGATGTTTGTAACGCAGAGAAGGAAAATTTTCCGACCTCATAAAGTACATATATTCTTGATCAGCATCAATAGCCGATAGTCGATAGAGCCATGTCTGTCTGTCCGTCCGTCTGTCTGTCTGTCCGTCTGTCTGTCTTGATAAGCGCCTAGATCTCAGAGACTATAAGAGCTCGAGACTCATGTGATATCACACTGCTACAAGTGTATTTCAAAATTTAGCCCCGCCCCTTCCGCCACCTAAAGGACGAAAATCTGTGACAGCCACAATTTTAAAGATACGATAAAACTAAAAACGCAGCATCGTAGAAAATGACCATATCTACCAGATTGAGATCTGGTAAAGATCAGATCATTATTATAGCTAGAATGAAGAAATTAATTTTCAGTTGCTTCCCCTACCTGCTCTTGCGCTGCTGACGCTATTCATTCTCTTTCTCGCTCGCACACACTCTGCCCTGTGCAATGCGCGAGCGCCATCTCGCGGATGAGCTGTAGAATCTAAGTGGTAGATGTAGAATATTTTTTCTAGATGTATAATCTACATTTTAGATGTAGATGTAAAAATTAATATATTTAAAAATTCTCACAAATTTATATACTGACTGAGTACGGGTATAGAAGTAGAGTCGCGTCCAGAAGCGACTCACACGTTCCTTTTCGTTTCTTTTCACTCTGTTTCGGTTTTTGGTTTGTAGAGAAGCATGGAAATCACATGAGATGGACCGACGAGGAGCTGGCGATAGGGGGAGGACAGTGCCAGCCCGCGAAAAGGTGCAGGGCAGTAACATTTGCAACGGACAGCTAAAACCTGCCCGACCACCGTCTAACCGCACATTAGAGATGGTCTGAAGTTCACCGGGGCTGTGTATCTTTATTATGTCACGAGAATATCGAAGAGGGCACTCATAAATATTCAGCAAAGTTCGGATAACAAAGAAAACTATGACCAGGTGTACAGTCGCGAACTCTCCAAACAATCCCCTACCAATTATGTACGTGTATGCATATATACTATGTACATATGTATATGTGTTGATACATATATCTGTTGAAGTTTCTTGAGCTAGTTTTACTCCGAATGAACATCACTTCCATTTGTATTGTGCGCTTAATGAGCACGAATGAAGCCAAGTCACGCGCACATACCCTGAATCCTGGCTAAAATGATGACGCGAAGTGACGGCCGGCCTCAGCCTCTGCCACGGCCTCCCATAATCGCATTAGACAAAGCGAACGAGCGAGGCAACGCACTTTCTCGACCAAAGGCACTTCGTATACATACTCGTATATATTACTTTTTTCATTGGCCAACTTCCGGTGAAAGTTTGGGGTGACCACAGCCGGGACCGTACTCAACTGATTATTCTTTTGCATCTCCCTTTTCGGCAATTTTTAAGCATTGTTGTAATTCCCTTCTCTGTTTTTTGTTTTGTTTTTTGGGTGGGTGACACTCTTCAGGGAAAAGTGCACACGGTTGAGTAGTTGGGGGCAGACGTGCTGAAAATCGCTTTAAATCAAAATAAATAAAAAATACATGACTCGAGGCCCGGAAAACGCGCATCAGGAGTGGGGCAGGGACTGGGACTGACACTGGCACTGGGAGTGAGCTGAGCTGAGCTCTGGTGCGGTGACTAGACATATGTATACGCCGCCGCGACACGCCGCCGCCGCCGCCGATTTTTGACTTTTCTGACGCACCGCCGCCGACTCACCAAAATATCGGCGCGGCGGCGGCGGCGTTCGGCGTCATACATTTTTGTACAGATTTAAGCATATTATCCAGCACCGAGGAATCAAAAATTTATGTTAACGGACAAATTTAAAATATATCGTATAAAGTTGCAAAATAGTCGCCTCGATTTATTCGAATAATTCTTATGTCTCATCTCCCATCTGCCATCTATAACAGCTGTAGTTCATGTGTTGTTTGTTTGCTTGGTTTGTTATGTGCGTAAATAATTTCATAAAGTAAGTTTCACAATATATTTATTGGTATTATAAATATATCAATTCATTATTCTCACAACAAACAGATGGATAAGTCATTGGGCATGTACGCAATCAAAATTCTGCGTAATGCAAATCGCAAAAGCAAAGTATGGGAGTTTTTTGGCATCTTGCAAGTGACAACGACAACCGAAAGCAAATGTATTGAAGAGGACAAGGTTTTTATACCCGTACTCAAAAAGAGTTAAGGGGTATACTGTATTTGTGGTAAAAGTGGATGTGTGTAACGCAGAGAAGGAACATTTTCCGACCCCATAAAGTATATATATTCTTGATCAGTATCAATAGCCGAGTCGATAGAGCCATGTCTGTCTGTCCGTCCGTCTGTCCGTCCCCATGAGCGCCTCGTTCTCAGAGACTATAAAAGCTAGAGCAACGAAATTTTTTTCCAGACTCATGTGATATCACACTGTTACAAGTGTATTTCAAAATTTCGCCCCGCCCCCTTCCGCCTTCACAAAGGACGAAAATCTGTGGCATCCACAATTTTGAAGATACGATAAAACTAAAAACGCAGTATCGTAGAGAATGATCATATCTATCAGATTGCCGAATCTGAACCAGATCGGATCATTATTATAGCCAGAATAAAGAAATTAATTTTCAGTTGCTTCCCCACCTCCTCTGGCGCTGCTGACGCTATTCATTCTCTGTCACGCTCGCACACGCTCTGCCCTGTGCAATGCGCGAGCAACCCCTAGCGGAGGAGATGTAGAATCTAAATGGTATATGTAGAATATTTGTTCTAGATGTATTATCTACATTTTACATGTAGATGTAGTTAACAAATGTAGCAAAAAAATGTAAAATGTAAAATTAAAAATTTTTTTTTTAATTTCAAGCTCATAAATTTATATACTGACTGAGTACGGGTATAAAAGTAGAGTCGCGACTAGAAGCGACTCACGTTCCTTCTCGTTTGTAAACTATGTTTGGATGAGCAGAAAAGTAAAGACGAAACAATAATATTCTCATGGTAATAATTAATTTCACTTTTTAAGTTCAAAATAAGATTTTGACAATTGTTTCAGTGCTAAGATTCAGTCGTATTCAAAGAACTGCTCAACAGGGAACTTAACTCGTCACCTTAAAAACGAACACAATGTTCGCGATATCGATTCTTCAGCTACAGGTGGATCGATATCAAATTTTTTCAACAATAAGTCTCCAAGAGATAGTAAATCGGCGCTGGGACGAGAGCTAGCTTTGTGGATGGCTAGAGATCTGCTACCATTTCATACAATTAGTGACAATGGAATTAAAGACTTCTTAACAAAATATAAAGTTGTTGTAACGGCTGAAGATATTCCACATTACTCTTTCAACAACTGCACTCGACGATGTGTATGAATGCGTTTTAAAATCAGTTACACGGATAGTGTCTGGACAAAAACACTTTGCCCTAACTTTTGATTTATGGACGGACAATTATAGAAGAAGGAGTTATATCACATTTACATGCCACTTTCTGTCACACAATTTTGGTATGAAGCATTTAACGCTGGAAACAAAATACATGTCAAAATCTCACTCGGCAAGTAATATTTTAACAGAGCTAGAAGATGTAACTCAAATTTTTAATTTGCAAATGGAAAATAATTTCGTCGTAACCGACCAAGGCAGCAATATCAAAAAAGCGATTAATTTGGGGTGTTTAAATAACCATTTCTGCCTTGGACACGGACTACACAATTTGCTTAATGTAGATGGCTACAGTTCCGTGTCGGAAATTAAAAATTGAATTGTAAAGTGCAAAAGTATTGTTAGAGCTTTACGATTTAAGACACATGTTTTAAGATGTCAAGCTGACGCACTTCAAAATTAAGTTTTATCAAATATCGACAATGTAGAAGAACTGCTTGCATCCGAAGACACTGAATGGGTTGACTACGATGATGATTTTGGACCGTTGGATGATTTTCCCTTGCAAACTTATAAAAACATTAACAACACTAATGACTTGCGAAGTAGTTTGGTGGACAAGAAAAATGTTTCTCTTAAAAACTCGGTCCCAACTAGGTGGCACAGCGTTTTAGCTATGCTACACAGTCCTGGGTGCCAAAGAACTGCAATTGATAAATTGCTCACTAGCAGCAACAAGATTGATTTAATACTATTAGAACCAGAAGTACAGCTTATGTAAAAACTACGCGACTTCTTGCAAAAATTTAAAGAAGCTGTTAATATTCTTTCTGGAGATTTGTATTCATCAATAAGCCTTGCGTTAGTTATCAGAACAGAGATCGTCTCAATTTTGGGTGAAGCTGAAAGCAATGAACCGCTTTCATTGTTTGAAATGAAAAATAATATAAAGAGTAAATTGGATTCGAGATTTCCAATATCATATATTCTAGTCTGCGCATCCTTGCTAGATCCGCGATTCAGCTCACTAGATTGTGTGTTAGAGTACTGTAAAGACCTAAATTTAACTAAATCTGATTTTTTGTTAAAAATGTTTAAAGAGCTTAAACGAGCACACCCAGTGAGCGAGTCTTTTCTATAGCAGGTCTAACAATAACTCACAAACGGTCGCAGCTCAGTCCTCACAACGTTAATAAAATTGTGTTCATTCATGACAACTATGATTATTGCAAAGAAAACTTATCTTAATTTATTATTATTTTTATTTTTTTTTACTTTGCAAAAAGAAATGCAGATCTCAATTTTTTTATATATGATTTAATTTGTTTAAACTAGTCAAAAATAAAGGAAAAGACTTCAATTTATATATTCGTATGGAAATTCCATGAAGAATTACTATTAATTTGTTATAATTTTTTTAATTTTAATTTTTTATGAATAAACTCACGAAGTGATACTTTTTTCTTATTTATTTATTTTTTATTATTTATTTATTGTTTACGCCGCCGCCAAATTAGACGGCGGCGTACGCCGCCGCAGCCGATATTTTTTGGCCTCTACGCCGCCGCCGAAGCTAACATAGTCGGCGTAAACCTCTAGCGGTGACAAAACATTAGAAGCAACACACTGAAGGAAAAAAGTGTTCACAATATCCGATCTGAGCCTGCTGAAACTCTTGAAGAATTTTTTCATTATAAAATATTAATTATAATACCAAGCTAGAAGCTGCCCGATCCCAACATTTGCGAAGATACCACTTTTTCGCCGCAATGGGAACAGTTCTGCTGGTTTCCCTCATCCCTTAAATTAAATCTGCTTCATTTTAATCCAAATAAAATAAAACAATGCATCAGATAGGTTGCAAAAGGTACGAACCAATTGTAAATAGTATATACATATGTACATATGTACATACATGCATATGTACATATGCACATACCGGTAGCAGCCTCCAAAAAAATTTGTAAATAAAAATAAAAACATAAGTATTACCATCTAACACAAGATAACAGAATTAAGGGGTGTCCCATTTGAATTTAAAAAAAAACATTTTTTTGGCATAGCCTTATGTACATTCATACATATGTAGATACATGCAAATATATGTATATACATTTATTGTTAACTTTACGAGAGAATATTTTTGCTCGTCATATATTTTCACGATTTTTTGTTCAGTGCAGTACCAATGTGAAGGCACAAGACAACAACAAATTACAGAATGTAAGAATAAGGAGAAGAACTACAGTTGGAGTTGACATTACACGGGCTGCGTGAGCGGTAGAATGGTGGGGTGAGAGCGAGCTGTTTTGCCAAGGTTACAGCTTCCCCCATAATTGTGAATAAAAGTGAAGCGATTTATATGCGCGTATTTTAAATGTTTCATAATTGGGTATGCCCATCATCAGATGTGCGAATATGTAAGACGTTTAAGCAGTGCGAGTATATACATAGTACATACATACATACATGTATGTGCATGGAGATGTCCGATGTGACATGCCGATCCCTACAGTACCAGTCGTCGACTAGTAAGCGACTAGTAAGCGATGCCAATGTAATGCAGCTCGCTTACGTCATCGACGACCTCCCATACGATGGACTGTTTACTTTAACCAAGGGATGTCCTAGGAATATAAGCGATGACATAGTAAGCGAGAAATAGCCAAAAGTAAGACCTTAATAAGTGATCAATTTCCCTTAAAAAGTAAGGCCTTAATAAGTGACGAATTTCCCTTAAAAAGTAAGGCCTTAATAGGCGATGAATTTCCCTTAATAAGTAAGGCCTTAATAAGTGATTACTTTTCCTAAAAAGGAGGGTCTTAATAAGCGATCATTTTTCCTAAAAATTAAGGCCTTCATAAGTCATGTATTTCACTAGAAACTGTCGCTATTTTGAGGAAAAGCATGGGTAAATTTTGTATGAAAATATTCAATTTCTTTTTATTTATTGTTGTATTATTATAAACTAGATTTACAATTTTGTTCTATGTGTTCTTTTTTGCCACAGAACCTCCTTTTTAAGTGTTGTTGATGTTTTCATGTTCGTGAGGCCACTGAAATAAGATGGGGTAATTAGTATATTTCCATTCGAAATTTATAAAATTGGTTAATAATGCTCTCAGTAGATCAGCTATGGTAGATCCGGCAAAAACAAAAACAAAACACCCGCCAAAATATGTATCTGCTCGACTCGAGCCTCGCTTTTAGGGTGGGTTTTTCTGTTTTCGTTGTTGGAAATTGAAATTTCGTGCAAAACACTGATAATTTCGCAATTTCCCAGTTTATTCATTTTTTACAACGCTCAATAGACGTATTTTTATTTAAATGAAACACTGCACTTACCTGATAATAATTTTGCCCAAAATAAGAAAACCTGCGTCTCACTTTTTACCGCACAATTCTAACAACTTTGTCGACGCCGACGGAAAAACCGAATTCTGCTACAACGCGTGCTGTAACAGAAACAAAAGAAAGAAAAAAGGGAAATTAAAAGGTACCGACGCGTCGTTCGCGACGTCGACTTCATATTCTGCTCGGCTGCCGCAGCGGCAGAGCAAAACGGCTGAATGACGCGTAGTTGACTTTTGTCATCGCTCACTTCTGGTACTGCAGGGATGTGACTGCCAAAATATATGTACATGTGTGCACGCATGTATGTACATGTACATTTGTATGTGTGTACACAGCTCTGCTGCCAAGCGATACCCTTGTGATAATGTTTTGTAATGTGAGCATGTCCCCGATTACTGACCTTTTTCCCACTGCTTCTTTTTATAGCCGTACTCAAAGAGTTAAGGGGTGTATTGTATTTCTGGTAAAAGTAGATGTGTGTAACGCAGAGAAGGAAACGTTTCCGACCCCATAAAGTATATACATATGTATGTATATTATTGATCAGCATCAATAGCCTAGTCGATATAGCCATGTCTGTCTGTCCATCCGTCTGTCCGTCCCGATGAGCGCCTAGATCTCAGAGACTATAAGAGCTAGAGCAAATAAATTTTGCTTTGAGACTCATGTGATATCAGACTGTTACAAGTGTATTTTACTTTCGCCCCCTTCCGCCCCCACAAAGGACGAAAATCTGTGGCAGCCACAATTTTATAGAGACAATAAAACTAAGCGCAGTATTGTAGAGAACGACCATATCTACCAGACTGTCAAATCTGGTACAGATCGAATTAGTATTATAGCCAGAGTAAAGAAATTAATTTTCAGTTGCTCCCCCTATCTCTTCTGGCGATGCTGGCGATGCTGACGTTACTTATTCTCTTTCTCGCTCGCACAAACTCTGCCCTGTGCAGTGCGCGGCCGTTGCGGAGAAGATGTACAATCTTCATTACATACACAATAGCGAATAGAGGGACAGCTATTAATAGCCACCCCGTATATGTTTCTTGAAATAAAAAGTTAAAAGCTTTACTTATAATACATATATTGAAATTTGGAAAAAGTAATTTCTGCAATGACTTCGAAGACAGGTTGCATCTCAAATCTGATAGTATTAATCTGAGGGCAGAACACGCTCTTTTGACACGTTGCATGAGCAGAATTCACAACTTTGGCCAGTTGATATAAATTAGGAAATTGGAACCATTTTTTCACAATATTGAGTAGAATGTCATAATTAGAATAGGCATTAATTATCCTTTTTAAGATAAGCTATTTGCAATTTCTCTTCACTTATTTCATCTTCCTTTCCGTCATCTGAAATTGAGAATAGAATTGAGGAATTGATTTGGGAGAGAGCATGTATTTGATTCATGTAAATGTTGTGTATTCTCTGCCTGAGAAGATGCTGATGCCTGGGGGGTTGCCAATACATAGGGCTGGTACGTAGTCAATCTAAATGATTCATATAAAATAAAAAATTTAAACACTATGCGTATATACGATAGTCTTTAGATATTTACTAAATAAATGCTGCGGTCGACCACATGATTTTCCATCAAGGCTTTCTCTCTGTTTTTGATGCACTGGTGTAATATTGGCCTGTGGAAATATCTTGTTGAGCCGACTCCAAGTTTCAGCTCCAACCGCAGCTTCTAAAAATCACCCATATACAACTATGTAAGTACTCAGTAATTTAAGCGTTGCGCAGTATACTGGGGTCCAAGATGCTCACGACTGTTTATTCAAATCTTTTACAGCAAGCTGCAGGGAATGTGCTGCACATTTTATCATACGAATTCTCATCTGCGATATCAGACCCGTAAGTTACATCTACTGATGCCGAGAAATTACTCAGTAGCTCAACTGCCTTGATCAGGTTATGCCCATTGCAATGGGCCTGATGACAATGCATTGTCAGCTAAAAAAGCGCCTCGATCTAAGAGCTCTTAAAGATATTTAGCTGTATTATCTTCACAAAACCCTGACTTTTTTCCGCGGCTCACCAACTGATGACTACGGTACACCAATGCATTGCATTGCAATGTACCGCTTTCCGGAACACGCGGCACTACGGGAATCACTGCAACGTAAAAAAATTTTAAAATTTATTGTTGCCGCTGTGGAGCAATTAAAACTTCATCGACGAAACAATGATATCTATGCCATGTACATTGTACAGACATACTCGTAATGAGCAATCACTCATCGATTTACACATGCAAAAGACATATAAATTCGTTGTGTAACGACAGAAATGACAGAGCAAACATCTCAATTCAATGGAATCAGTATATCATTTATAAATAATAATGAACAATTACTAACCATAAAGCATGCAACTCTGCTGGTCGATAACGAGAGAGAGCGATAATCGCTGGGATGAATGAAGATTATAATAAATAAGTAAGCCGTAATTCATTTTTTAATTCAACCATAATTCGGACTGCCCTAATGTCCATTATTTTTATTCATTCCTTTAAAATTCATTTTGGGCCCAACCAGCCAGAAGATTTTGAAGATGGTTCGAATGGATGGAATGGGGTGGGGGTTGGAGTGGAGGCGTCATTGTTTTGGGGAGCGTTCATTAAAATTGAATAATGCCACTTTAATGAATTTATTTGCAACACTTAACACAAGTGAAAGCAAACAGAGAGAAATTATGTTCATTAACATAAAACTGGCGCTTTTTCTGCCAGAGTGGCCATTCGTCCGGCGACCCCCCAACTCCATCCCTCGGTCAATGGCAGAATAGCCATTGACAGTGCGGTAAGGTCGACTCGTGGCTCTAACCTGGCAAGTGTCATTACCATTTCGACTGTTGCTAAAGCTGTTAGCCCTCAATTGATGACTCAATATGTCACCGAGTTGACAGGTCACGTTGCATCTACCCAACAAGGCCCATCCCACTCCCTGCCTGACCCTCCTACTGCTGCCGCTGGCAGTCCGGCCTCATTACTGTTCAAATAGTTATTATTAAGACTTTCAGCTCATTTCCATTGTTTCCCTGACGAATGGATGGCGAAATGGCTTGTAAGGTAATTTGACTAATCCGAATTTCAATCATCAATCCACTGACTGACTGACTGACTGACTGACTGACTGACTGACTCTTCCCGTAGCCATTCACGTATGGCGAATGTACTATCAGTGGATACTCGTAATTCAGAATTCGGAGGAGATTCGCTAAGTTAAGAAGATCTCACATAGTCTACACCTTAAAGTACTTTGTTATTAGTTTGTTTTGTGTTATTTCTAATGGATACCCCTTGGATATCCCTTCGAAAATTAAATCCTCCCCATTAGGTTCATTGGTACGGTACCAGTTCCATACCCCAAGGAGAAGGAGTGCTGGCAGGGCAGCCCTGTAATCAAAACTGTAAACTAGTTGGCACTCGCATGTGTTTGGTGTGATTGCCCCACTTCGCGACATGAGAGGAGGTGATGGGGGTCAAGAAGTCAGGCCACAAGCAATTATATTTGAGTTTCTGTTGCCTGTGTTGCACTTTGCTGCCGCTATGATTCCCCCGAGAGGATCAGCGGAGGGATCCTTGCTGTTTCTGTTTATTTTTCTGTTGTTTGTGCACTGCTTTTGGGGGGCAACCGGCCAATTCAATTGCTTAAGCACAATGAGCAGAGCTAACAATTCAGCAGCAAATTGCTTAATGCTTCAAGTCACGTGTTAAGCCCGTTCACCATATTGGACGATTCTTGCGGCTAATTTGCTACGTCTCTCTCTCTCTCACTCTTCCTCTCTCTTTATCCCACCATCCTTTACAATTACTATACACTGCACTATGGTAAGTTTGACCACTTTTTGTAGCAATATAATAACTTCAAGAAGAAACAATAGCAAGTGTATTATAGCAACATAAATGTATTTTGAAACGAGAAGGAACGTGAGTCGCTTCTAGTCGCAACTCTACTTTTATACCCGTACTAAGTCAGTATATACATTTTTGAGCTTATGATTAAAATTTAAATAGAAATTTTAAAATTTTACATTTTTGCTACATTTGTTAACTACATCTACATCTAAAATGTAGATTATACATGTAGAACAGATATTCTACATCTACCATTTAGATTCTACATCTCCTCCGCTAGGGTTGCTCGCGCATTGCACAGGGCAGAGTGTGTGCGAGCGAGAAAGTGAATGAATATCGTCAGCAGCGCCAGAGGAGGTGGGGGAAGCAACTTAAAATTAATTTCTTCATTTCGGCCATAATAATGATCCGATCTGTATCAGATTTATCAATCTGGTAGATATGGTCATTCCTTACGATACTAAATTTTTAGATAATTCGTATCTTCAAAATTGTGGCTGCCACAGATTTTCGTCTTTTGTGAAGGCGGAGGGAGGCGTGGCACAATTCGAAAAGAAACTTGATTCACATGAGTCTGGAAACAAAATTTGGTTGCTCTATCTTTTATAGTCTCTGAGAACGAGGCGTCAAACAAGACGGACAGACGGACGGACAGACAGACATGGCTCTATCGACTCGGCTATTGATACTGATCAAGAATATATATACTTTATGGGGTCGGAAAATGTTCCTTCTCTGCGTTACACACATCCACTTTTACCACAAATACAGAATACCCCTTAACTCTTTTTGAGTACGGGTATAATAACTGGAGTGGATGAAGGCATTATCCAAAGATTGGCTGTAATTTTAAATATTTTAAACTGCAAGGACAAAATTAACACCCGCAAATTTGGCGAATAGGCCTCGAAGACTGCAGAGTTGTTATTTGAAAAGTATCCACAAAGGAAGCTTACTCCAACGCTTCATAAAATTTTGGCACACGTTCAAATTTTCATAGAACATCCGAGCCTTCCAATTGGAGAGATGTCAGAGGAGGCCCAGGAAACGAGAAACAAGGATTACAAGAAATTCAGATATTCAGATCAATACTTGTAAAATATCACGAACAATCAGGATCTTTTCAACATGTTGGCAGCCTCTTCAAATCCATTTATTTCATCTATTAGACATGTTAAATCCAAAAAAGAATTAGAAAGTATTTATTCTTCAGAAATGTTAAGATTATTGGATATTCCTAACGATCCATCGGAAATAGATGCATGTTTTATAGTAAACAAAAAATAAGAACAATAAAAAAAATTTTTGTTTTCCTTTTTTTGTAAATTCTGTTTAAGTTAAAAATTAAATGTGAAATAACTTTTTATAGTACAATAGACCATTAAAAATTTTGTATCGATCCGAAAAACTTGGAATTTATCATTTTGCATAGGAAAATATGCACTGTTAACAAAGTTAAACTTTGGCTATTTATTGTGAAGCTTCTAGATATTGTAGCACCATGTACTTTTTTCTTTTAAACGCAGTTTATTTCATGAAGTTATTCATTTAGCAAGCTGAAATGGCCAAAGGCCCCACTGTGCGTCGTCGCCACTTTATTTGCACTTGAAGATTTGAAGCTCTGCTTGCAGAGATTGATTGGAACTTGAGTTTTGTGTCAAATATGGTTACTTAATTAACAGCAATCCACTAAAGGCCCCAAATATTCGAGGAGTATCTATGGGAATAGCTGGGAAGTCACATAGAGCACCAGAGACTAGAGGCAGCCGTCTTATTAAACAAAGAGAGTAGAGATCCAAGCCTCAAGTACAATCCATTAATTTTAAATCAGAGCAGCGAATTTTGTAGTCAAGCTTATCGGAAATCTATATGTACACTAGCAGACCCGCGCGCTTCGCTGCTCACTACTCTCATCGATCGCATATTTCCCGATGTTTTTTAGAAAAACGAGAAGGAACGTGAGTCGCTTCTAGTCGCGACTCTACTTTTATACCCGTACTCAGTCAGTATATAAATTTGTGAGCTTATAATTGAAATTAAAAATTAATTTCTTCATTCTGGCCATAATAATGATCCGATCTGGTAGATATGGTCATTCTTTACGATACTGCGTTTTTAGTTTTATCGTATGTTTAAAATTGTCAATGCCACAGATTTTCGTCCTTTGTGAAGGCGGAAGGGGCGGGGCGAAATTTTGAAATACACTTGTAACAGTGTGATATCACATGAGTCTGGAAAAGTCTCTAGCTTTTATAGTCTCTGAGAACGAGGCGCTCATGAGGACGGACAGACGGACGGACAGACAGACATGGCTCTATCGACTCGGCTATTGATACTGATCAAGAATATATATACTTTATGGGGTCGGAAAATTTTCCTTCTCTGCGTTACACACATCCACTTTTACCACAAATACAGTATACCCCTTAACTCTTTTTGAGTACGGGTATAATAACTGGAGTGGATGAAGGCATTATCCAAAGATTGGCTGTAATTTTAAATATTTTAAACTGCAAGGACAAAATTAACACCCGCAAATTTTGCGAATAGGCCTCAAAGACTGCAGAGTTGTTATTTGAAAAGTATCCACAAAGGAAGCTTACTCCAACGCTTCATAAAATTTT
Source organism: Drosophila subsilvestris (assembly GCA_035043285.1). NCBI lineage: Eukaryota > Metazoa > Arthropoda > Insecta > Diptera > Drosophilidae > Drosophila > Drosophila subsilvestris. The sequence goes on from JAWNNB010001732.1 coordinate 3,262,128, forward strand.
GGCAGACGTTCAAATTTTAATAGAACATCCGAGCCTTCCAATTGAAGAGATGTCAAAGGAGGCCCAGGAAACGAGAAACAAGGATTACAAGAAATTCAGGTACATGAATACTTGTAAAATATCACGAACAATCAGGATCTTTTCAACATGTTGGCAGCCTCTTCAAATCCATTTATTTCATCTATTAGACATGTGAAATCCAAAAAAGAATTAGAAAGTATTTATTCTTCAGAAATGTTAAGATTATTGGATATTCCTAACGATCCATCGGAAATAGATGCATGTTTTATAGTAAACAAAAAATAAGAAATATAAAAAAAAGTTTTTGTTTTCCTTTTTTTTTAAATTCTGTTTAAGTTAAAAATTAAATGTGAAATAACTTTTTATAGTACAATAGACCATTAAAAATTTTGTATCGATCCGAAAAACTTGGAATTTATCATTTTGCATAGGAAAATATGCACTGTTAACAAAGTTAAACTTTGGCTATTTATTGTGAAGCTTCTAGATATTGTAGCACCATGTACTTTTTTCTTTTAAACGCAGTTTATTTCATGAAGTTATTCATTTAGCAAGCTGAAATGGCCAAAGGCCCCACTGTGCTACATTTGTTAACTACATCTACATCTAAAATGTAGATTATACATGTAGAACAGATATTCTACATCTACCATTTAGATTCTACATCTCCTCCGCTAGGGGTTGCTCGCGCATTGCACAGGGCAGAGTGTGTGCGAGCGAGAAAGTGAATGAATATCGTCAGCAGCGCCAGAGGAGGTGGGGGAAGCAACTTAAAATTAATTTCTTCATTTTGGCCATAATAATGATCCGATCTGTATCAGATTTATCAATCTGGTAGATATGGTCATTCCTTACGATACTACATTTTTAGATAATTCGTATCTTTAAAATTGTGGCTGCCACAGATTTTCGTCTTTTGTGAAGGCGGAGGGAGGCGTGACACAATTCGAAAAGAAACTTGATTCACATGAGTCTGGAAACAAAATTTGGTTGCTCTAGCTTTTATAGTCTCTGAGAACGAGGCGTCAAACAAGACGGACAGACGGACGGACAGACAGACATGGCTCTATCGACTCGGCTATTGATACTGATTAAGAATATATATACTTTATGGGGTCGGAAAATGTTCCTTCTCTGCGTTACACACATCCACTTTTACCACAAATACAGAATACCCCTTAACTCTTTTTGAGTACGGGTATGATAACTGGAGTGGATGAAGGCATTATCCAAAGATTGGCTGTAATTTTAAATATTTTAAACTGCAAGGACAAAATTAACACCCGCAAATTTGGCGAATAGGCCTCGAAGACTGCAGAGTTGTTATTTGAAAAGTATCCACAAAGGAAGCTTACTCCAACGCTTCATAAAATTTTGGCACACGTTCAAATTTTAATAGAACATCCGAGCCTTCCAATTGGAGAGATGTCAGAGGAGGCCCAGGAAACGAGAAACAAGGATTACAAGAAATTCAGATACATGAATACTTGTAAAATATCACGAACAATCAGGATCTTTTCAACATGTTGGCAGCCTCTTCAAATCCATTTATTTCATCTATTAGACATGTTAAATCCAAAAAAGAATTAGAAAGTATTTATTCTTCAGAAATGTTAAGATTATTGGATATTCCTAACGATCCATCGGAAATAGATGCATGTTTTATAGTAAACAAAAAATAAGAACAATAAAAAAAATTTTTGTTTTCCTTTTTTTGTAAATTCTGTTTAAGTTAAAAATTAAATGTGAAATAACTTTTTATAGTACAATAGACCATTAAAAATTTTGTATCGATCCGAAAAACTTGGAATTTATCATTTTGCATAGGAAAATATGCACTGTTAACAAAGTTAAACTTTGGCTATTTATTGTGAAGCTTCTAGATATTGTAGCACCATGTACTTTTTTCTTTTAAACGCAGTTTATTTCATGAAGTTATTCATTTAGCAAGCTGAAATGGCCAAAGGCCCCACTGTGCGTCGTCGCCACTTTATTTGCACTTGAAGATTTGAAGCTCTGCTTGCAGAGATTGATTGGAACTTGAGTTTTGTGTCAAATATGGTTACTTAATTAACAGCAATCCACTAAAGGCCCCAAATATTCGAGGAGTATCTATGGGAATAGCTGGGAAGTCACATAGAGCACCAGAGACTAGAGGCAGCCGTCTTATTAAACAAAGAGAGTAGAGATCCAAGCCTCAAGTACAATCCATTAATTTTAAATCAGAGCAGCGAATTTTGTAGTCAAGCTTATCGGAAATCTATATGTACACTAGCAGACCCGCGCGCTTCGCTGCTCACTACTCTCATCGATCGCATATTTCCCGATGTTTTTTAGAAAAACGAGAAGGAACGTGAGTCGCTTCTAGTCGCGACTCTACTTTTATACCCGTACTCAGTCAATATATAAATTTGTGAGCTTATAATTGAAATTAAAAATTAATTTCTTCATTCTGGCCATAATAATGATCCGATCTGTACCAGATTTGGGAATCTGGTAGATATGGTCATTCTTTACGATACTGCGTTTTTAGTTTTATCGTATGTTTAAAATTGTCAATGCCACAGATTTTCGTCCTTTGTGAAGGCGGAAGGGGCGGTGCGAAATTTTTAAATACACTTGTAACAGTGTGATATCACATGAGTCTGGAAAAGTCTCTAGCTTTTATAGTCTCTGAGAACGAGGCGCTCATGAGGACGGACAGACGGACGGACAGACAGACATGGCTCTATCGACTCGGCTATTGATACTGATCAAGAATATATATACTTTATGGGGTCGGAAAATGTTCCTTCTCTGCGTTACACACATCCACTTTTACCACAAATACAGAATACCCCTTAACTCTTTTTGAGTACGGGTATAATAACTGGAGTGGATGAAGGCATTATCCAAAGATTGGCTGTAATTTTAAATATTTTAAACTGCAAGGACAAAATTAACACCCGCAAATTTGGCGAATAGGCCTCGAAGACTGCAGAGTTGTTATTTGAAAAGTATCCACAAAGGAAGCTTACTCCAACGCTTCATAAAATTTTGGCACACGTTCAAATTTTAATAGAACATCCGAGCCTTCCAATTGGAGAGATGTCAGAGGAGGCCCAGGAAACGAGAAACAAGGATAACAAGAAATTCAGGTACATGAATACTTGTAAAATATCACGAACAATCAGGATCTTTTCAACATGTTGGCAGCCTCTTCAAATCCATTTATTTCATCTATTAGACATGTTAAATCCAAAAAAGAATTAGAAAGTATTTATTCTTCAGAAATGTTAAGATTATTGGATATTCCTAACGATCCATCGGAAATAGATGCATGTTTTATAGTAAACAAAAAATAAGAACAATAAAAAAAATTTTTGTTTTCCTTTTTTTGTAAATTCTGTTTAAGTTAAAAATTAAATGTGAAATAACTTTTTATAGTACAATAGACCATTAAAAATTTTGTATCGATCCGAAAAACTTGGAATTTATCATTTTGCATAGGAAAATATGCACTGTTAACAAAGTTAAACTTTGGCTATTTATTGTGAAGCTTCTAGATATTGTAGCACCATGTACTTTTTTCTTTTAAACGCAGTTTATTTCATGAAGTTATTCATTTAGCAAGCTGAAATGGCCAAAGGCCCCACTGTGCGTCGTCGCCACTTTATTTGCACTTGAAGATTTGAAGCTCTGCTTGCAGAGATTGATTGGAACTTGAGTTTTGTGTCAAATATGGTTACTTAATTAACAGCAATCCACTAAAGGCCCCAAATATTCGAGGAGTATCTATGGGAATAGCTGGGAAGTCACATAGAGCACCAGAGACTAGAGGCAGCCGTCTTATTAAACAAAGAGAGTAGAGATCCAAGCCTCAAGTACAATCCATTAATTTTAAATCAGAGCAGCGAATTTTGTAGTCAAGCTTATCTGAAATCCATATGTACACTAGCAGACCCGCGCGCTTCGCTGCTCACTACTCTCATCGATCGCATATTTTCCGATGTTTTTTAGAAAAACGAGAAGGAACGTGAGTCGCTTCTAGTCGCGACTCTACTTTTATACCCGTACTCAGTCAGTATATAAATTTGTGAGCTTATAATTGAAATTAAAAATTAATTTCTTCATTCTGGCCATAATAATGATCCGATCTGTACCAGATTTGGGAATCTAGTAGATATGGTCATTCTTTACGATACTGCGTTTTTAGTTTTATCGTATGTTTAAAATTGTCAATGCCACAGATTTTCGTCCTTTGTGAAGGCGGAAGGGGCGGGCGAAATTTTGAAATACACTTGTAACAGTGTGATATCACATGAGTCTGGAAAAGTCTCTAGCTTTTATAGTCTCTGAGAACGAGGCGCTCATGAGGACGGACAGACGGACGGACAGACAGACATGGCTCTATCGACTCGGCTATTGATACTGATCAAGAATATATATACTTTATGGGGTCGGAAAATGTTCCTTCTCTGCGTTACACACATCCACTTTTACCACAAATACAGAATACCCCTTAACTCTTTTTGAGTACGGGTATAATAACTGGAGTGGATGAAGGCATTATCCAAAGATTGGCTGTAATTTTAAATATTTTAAACTGCAAGGACAAAATTAACACCCGCAAATTTGGCGAATAGGCCTCGAAGACTGCAGAGTTGTTATTTGAAAAGTATCCACAAAGGAAGCTTACTCCAACGCTTCATAAAATTTTGGCACACGTTCAAATTTTAATAGAACATCCGAGCCTTCCAATTGGAGAGATGTCAGAGGAGGCCCAGGAAACGAGAAACAAGGATTACAAGAAATTCAGGTACGAATACTTGTAAAATATCACGAACAATCAGGATCTTTTCAACATGTTGGCAGCCTCTTCAAATCCATTTATTTCATCTATTAGACATGTTAAATCCAAAAAAGAATTAGAAAGTATTTATTCTTCAGAAATGTTAAGATTATTGGATATTCCTAACGATCCATCGGAAATAGATGCATGTTTTATAGTAAACAAAAAATAAGAACAATAAAAAAAATGTTTGTTTTCCTTTTTTGTAAATTCTGTTTAAGTTAAAAATTAAATGTGAAATAACTTTTTATAGAACAATAGACCATTAAAAATTTTGTATCGATCCGAAAAACTTGGAATTTATCATTTTGCATAGGAAAATATGCACTGTTAACAAAGTTAAACTTTGGCTATTTATTGTGAAGCTTCTAGATATTGTAGCACCATGTACTTTTTTCTTTTAAACGCAGTTTATTTCATGAAGTTATTCATTTAGCAAGCTGAAATGGCCAAAGGCCCCACTGTGCGTCGTCGCCACTTTATTTGCACTTGAAGATTTGAAGCTCTGCTTGAAGAGATTGATAGGAACTTGAGTTTTGTGTCAAATATGGTTACTTAATTAACAGCAATCCACTAAAGGCCCCAAATATTCGAGGAGTATCTATGGGAATAGCTGGGAAGTCACATAGAGCACCAGAGACTAGAGGCAGCCGTCTTATTAAACAAAGAGAGTAGAGATCCAAGCCTCAAGTACAATCCATTAATTTTAAATCAGAGCAGCGAATTTTGTAGTCAAGCTTATCTGAAATCCATATGTACACTAGCAGACCCGCGCGCTTCGCTGCTCACTACTCTCATCGATCGCATATTTCCCGATGTTTTTTAGAAAAACGAGAAGGAACGTGAGTCGCTTCTAGTCGCGACTCTACTTTTATACCCGTACTCAGTCAGTATATAAATTTGTGAGCTTATAATTGAAATTAAAAATTAATTTCTTCATTCTGGCCATAATAATGATCCGATCTGTACCAGATTTGGGAATCTGGTAGATATGGTCATTCTTTACGATACTGCGTTTTTAGTTTTATCGTATGTTTAAAATTGTCAATGCCACAGATTTTCGTCCTTTGTGAAGGCGGAAGGGGCGGGGCGAAATTTTGAAATACACTTGTAACAGTGTGATATCACATGAGTCTGGAAAAGTGTCTAGCTTTTATAGTCTCTGAGAACGAGGCGCTCATGAGGACGGACAGACGGACGGACAGACAGACATGGCTCTATCGACTCGGCTATTGATACTGATCAAGAATATATATACTTTATGGGGTCGGAAAATGTTCCTTCTCTGCGTTACACACATCCACTTTTACCACAAATACAGAATACCCCTTAACTCTTTTTGAGTACGGGTATAATAACTGGAGTGGATGAAGGCATTATCCAAAGATTGGCTGTAATTTTAAATATTTTAAACTACAAGGACAAAATTAACACCCGCAAATTTGGCGAATAGGCCTCGAAGACTGCAGAGTTGTTATTTGAAAAGTATCCACAAAGGAAGCTTACTCCAACGCTTCATAAAATTTTGGCACACGTTCAAATTTTAATAGAACATCCGAGCCTTCCAATTGGAGAGATGTCAGAGGAGGCCCAGGAAACGAGAAACAAGGATTACAAGAAATTCAGGTACATGAATACTTGTAAAATATCACGAACAATCAGGATCTTTTCAACATGTTGGCAGCCTCTTCAAATCCATTTATTTCATCTATTAGACATGTTAAATCCAAAAAAGAATTAGAAAGTATTTATTCTTCAGAAATGTTAAGATTATTGGATATTCCTAACGATCCATCGGAAATAGATGCATGTTTTATAGTAAACAAAAAATAATAACAATAAAAAAAATGTTTGTTTTCCTTTTTTTGTAAATTCTGTTTAAGTTAAAAATTAAATGTGAAATAACTTTTTATAGAACAATAGACCATTAAAAATTTTGTATCGATCCGAAAAACTTGGAATTTATCATTTTGCATAGGAAAATATGCACTGTTAACAAAGTTAAACTTTGGCTATTTATTGTGAAGCTTCTAGATATTGTAGCACCATGTACTTTTTTCTTTTAAACGCAGTTTATTTCATGAAGTTATTCATTTAGCAAGCTGAAATGGCCAAAGGCCCCACTGTGCGTCGTCGCCACTTTATTTGCACTTGAAGATTTGAAGCTCTGCTTGCAGAGATTGATTGGAACTTGAGTTTTGTGTCAAATATGGTTACTTAATTAACAGCAATCCACTAAAGGCCCCAAATATTCGAGGAGTATCTATGGGAATAGCTGGGAAGTCACATAGAGCACCAGAGACTAGAGGCAGCCGTCTTATTAAACAAAGAGAGTAGAGATCCAAGCCTCAAGTACAATCCATTAATTTTAAATCAGAGCAGCGAATTTTGTAGTCAAGCTTATCTGAAATCCATATGTACACTAGCAGACCCGCGCGCTTCGCTGCTCACTACTCTCATCGATCGCATATTTCCCGATGTTTTTTAGAAAAACGAGAAGGAACGTGAGTCGCTTCTAGTCGCGACTCTACTTTTATACCCGTACTCAGTCAGTATATAAATTTGTGAGCTTATAATTGAAATTAAAAATTAATTTCTTCATTCTGGCCATAATAATGATCCGATCTGTACCAGATTTGGGAATCTGGTAGATATGGTCATTCTTTACGATACTGCGTTTTTAGTTTTATCGTATGTTTAAAATTGTCAATGCCACAGATTTTCGTCCTTTGTGAAGGCGGAAGGGGCGGTGCGAAATTTTTAAATACACTTGTAACAGTGTGATATCACATGAGTCTGGAAAAGTCTCTAGCTTTTATAGTCTCTGAGAACGAGGCGCTCATGAGGACGGACAGACGGACGGACAGACAGACATGGCTCTATCGACTCGGCTATTGATACTGATCAAGAATATATATACTTTATGGGGTCGGAAAATGTTCCTTCTCTGCGTTACACACATCCACTTTTACCACAAATACAGAATACCCCTTAACTCTTTTTGAGTACGGGTATAATAACTGGAGTGGATGAAGGCATTATCCAAAGATTGGCTGTAATTTTAAATATTTTAAACTGCAAGGACAAAATTAACACCCGCAAATTTGGCGAATAGGCCTCGAAGACTGCAGAGTTGTTATTTGAAAAGTATCCACAAAGGAAGCTTACTCCAACGCTTCATAAAATTTTGGCACACGTTCAAATTTTAATAGAACATCCGAGCCTTCCAATTGGAGAGATGTCAGAGGAGGCCCAGGAAACGAGAAACAAGGATTACAAGAAATTCAGGTACATGAATACTTGTAAAATATCACGAACAATCAGGATCTTTTCAACATGTTGGCAGCCTCTTCAAATCCATTTATTTCATCTATTAGACATGTTAAATCCAAAAAAGAATTAGAAAGTATTTATTCTTCAGAAATGTTAAGATTATTGGATATTCCTAACGATCCATCGGAAATAGATGCATGTTTTATAGTAAACAAAAAATAAGAACAATAAAAAAAATGTTTGTTTTCCTTTTTTGTAAATTCTGTTTAAGTTAAAAATTAAATGTGAAATAACTTTTTATAGAACAATAGACCATTAAAAATTTTGTATCGATCCGAAAAACTTGAAATTTATCATTTTGCATAGGAAAATATGCACTGTTAACAAAGTTAAACTTTGGCTATTTATTGTGAAGCTTCTAGATATTGTAGCACCATGTACTTTTTTCTTTTAAACGCAGTTTATTTCATGAAGTTATTCATTTAGCAAGCTGAAATGGCCAAAGGCCCCACTGTGCGTCGTCGCCACTTTATTTGCACTTGAAGATTTGAAGCTCTGCTTGCAGAGATTGATTGGAACTTGAGTTTTGTGTCAAATATGGTTACTTAATTAACAGCAATCCACTAAAGGCCCCAAATCTTCGAGGAGTATCTATGGGAATAGCTGGGAAGTCACATAGAGCACCAGAGACTAGAGGCAGCCGTCTTATTAAACAAAGAGAGTAGAGATCCAAGCCTCAAGTACAATCCATTAATTTTAAATCAGAGCAGCGAATTTTGTAGTCAAGCTTATCTGAAATCCATATGTACACTAGCAGACCCGCGCGCTTCGCTGCTCACTACTCTCATCGATCGCATATTTCCCGATGTTTTTTAGAAAAACGAGAAGGAACGTGAGTCGCTTCTAGTCGCGACTCTACTTTTATACCCGTACTCAGTCAGTATATAAATTTGTGAGCTTATAATTGAAATTAAAAATTAATTTCTTCATTCTGGCCATAATAATGATCCGATCTGTACCAGATTTGGGAATCTGGTAGATATGGTCATTCTTTACGATACTGCATTTTTAGTTTTATCGTATGTTTAAAATTGTCAATGCCACAGATTTTCGTCCTTTGTGAAGGCGGAAGGGGGCGGGGCGAAATTTTGAAATACACTCTGAGAACGAGGCGCTCATGAGGACGGACAGACGGACGGACAGACAGACATGGCTCTATCGACTCGGCTATTGATACTGATCAAGAATATATATACTTTATGGGGTCGGAAAATGTTCCTTCTCTGCGTTACACACATCCACTTTTACCACAAATACAGAATACCCCTTAACTCTTTTTGAGTACGGGTATAATAACTGGAGTGGATGAAGGCATTATCCAAAGATTGGCTGTAATTTTAAATATTTTAAACTGCAAGGACAAAATTAACACCCGCAAATTTGGCGAATAGGCCTCGAAGACTGCAGAGTTGTTATTTGAAAAGTATCCACAAAGGAAGCTTACTCCAACGCTTCATAAAATTTTGGCACACGTTCAAATTTTAATAGAACATCCGAGCCTTCCAATTGGAGAGATGTCAGAGGAGGCCCAGGAAACGAGAAACAAGGATTACAAGAAATTCAGGTACATGAATACTTGTAAAATATCACGAACAATCAGGATCTTTTCAACATGTTGGCAGCCTCTTCAAATCCATTTATTTCATCTATTAGACATGTTAAATCCAAAAAAGAATTAGAAAGTATTTATTCTTCAGAAATGTTAAGATTATTGGATATTCCTAACGATCCATCGGAAATAGATGCATGTTTTATAGTAAACAAAAAATAAGAACAATAAAAAAAATGTTTGTTTTCCTTTTTTGTAAATTCTGTTTAAGTTAAAAATTAAATGTGAAATAACTTTTTATAGAACAATAGACCATTAAAAATTTTGTATCGATCCGAAAAACTTGGAATTTATCATTTTGCATAGGAAAATATGCACTGTTAACAAAGTTAAACTTTGGCTATTTATTGTGAAGCTTCTAGATATTGTAGCACCATGTACTTTTTTCTTTTAAACGCAGTTTATTTCATGAAGTTATTCATTTAGCAAGCTGAAATGGCCAAAGGCCCCACTGTGCGTCGTCGCCACTTTATTTGCACTTGAAGATTTGAAGCTCTGCTTGCAGAGATTGATTGGAACTTGAGTTTTGTGTCAAATATGGTTACTTAATTAACAGCAATCCACTAAAGGCCCCAAATATTCGCGGAGTATCTATGGGAATAGCTGGGGAAGTCACATAGAGCACCAGAGACTAGAGGCAGCCGTCTTATTAAACAAAGAGAGTAGAGATCCAAGCCTCAAGTACAATCCATTAATTTTAAATCAGAGCAGCGAATTTTGTAGTCAAGCTTATCTGAAATCCATATGTACACTAGCAGACCCGCGCGCTTCGCTGCTCACTACTCTCATCGATCGCATATTTCCCGATGTTTTTTAGAAAAACGAGAAGGAACGTGAGTCGCTTCTAGTCGCGACTCTACTTTTATACCCGTACTCAGTCAGTATATAAATTTGTGAGCTTATAATTGAAATTAAAAATTAATTTCTTCATTCTGGCCATAATAATGATCCGATCTGTACCAGATTTGGGAATCTGGTAGATATGGTCATTCTTTACGATACTGCGTTTTTAGTTTTATCGTATGTTTAAAATTGTCAATGCCACAGATTTTCGTCCTTTGTGAAGGCGGAAGGGGGCGGGGCGAAATTTTGAAATACACTTGTAACAGTGTGATATCATGAGTCTGGAAAAGTCTCTAGCTTTTATAGTCTCTGAGAACGAGGCGCTCATGAGGACGGACAGACGGACGGACAGACAGACATGGCTCTATCGACTCGGCTATTGATACTGATCAAGAATATATACACTTTATGGGGTCGGAAAATGTTCATTCTCTGCGTTACACACATCCACTTTTACCACAAATACAGAATACCCCTTAACTCTTTTTGAGTACGGGTATAATAACTGGAGTGGATGAAGGCATTATCCAAAGATTGGCTGTAATTTTAAATATTTTAAACTGCAAGGACAAAATTAACACCCGCAAATTTGGCGAATAGGCCTCGAAGACTGCAGAGTTGTTATTTGAAAAGTATCCACAAAGGAAGCTTACTCCAACGCTTCATAAAATTTTGGCACACGTTCAAATTTTAATAGAACATCCGAGCCTTCCAATTGGAGAGATGTCAGAGGAGGCCCAGGAAACGAGAAACAAGGATTACAAGAAATTCAGGTACATGAATACTTGTAAAATATCACGAGCAATCAGGATCTTTTCAACATGTTGGCAGCCTCTTCAAATCCATTTATTTCATCTATTAGACATGTTAAATCCAAAAAAGAATTAGAAAGTATTTATTCTTCAGAAATGTTAAGATTATTGGATATTCCTAACGATCCATCGGAAATAGATGCATGTTTTATAGTAAACAAAAAATAAGAACAATAAAAAAAATGTTTGTTTTCCTTTTTTGTAAATTCTGTTTAAGTTAAAAATTAAATGTGAAATAACTTTTTATAGAACAATAGACCATTAAAAATTTTGTATCGATCCGAAAAACTTGGAATTTATCATTTTGCATAGGAAAATATGCACTGTTAACAAAGTTAAACTTTGGCTATTTATTGTGAAGCTTCTAGATATTGTAGCACCATGTACTTTTTTCTTTTAAACGCAGTTTATTTCATGAATTTATTCATTTAGCAAGCTGAAATGGCCAAAGGCCCCACTGTGCGTCGTCGCCACTTTATTTTCACTTGAAGATTTGAAGCTCTGCTTGCAGAGATTGATTGGAACTTGAGTTTTGTGTCAAATATGGTTACTTAATTAACAGCAATCCACTAAAGGCCCCAAATATTCGCGGAGTATCTATGGGAATAGCTGGGAAGTCACATAGAGCACCAGAGACTAGAGGCAGCCGTCTTATTAAACAAAGAGAGTAGAGATCCAAGCCTCAAGTACAATCCATTAATTTTAAATCAGAGCAGCGAATTTTGTAGTCAAGCTTATCTGAAATCCATATGTACACTAGCAGACCCGCGCGCTTCGCTGCTCACTACTCTCATCGATCGCATATTTCCCGATGTTTTTTAGAAAAACGAGAAGGAACGTGAGTCGCTTCTAGTCGCGACTCTACTTTTATACCCGTACTCAGTCAGTATATAAATTTGTGAGCTTATAATTGAAATTAAAAATTAATTTCTTCATTCTGGCCATAATAATGATCCGATCTGTACCAGATTTGGGAATCTGGTAGATATGGTCATTCTTTACGATACTGCATTTTTAGTTTTATCGTATGTTTAAAATTGTCAATGCCACAGATTTTCGTCCTTTGTGAAGGCGGAAGGGGGCGGGGCGAAATTTTGAAATACACTTGTAACAGTGTGATATCACATGAGTCTGGTAAAGTCTCTAGCTTTTATAGTCTCTGAGAACGAGGCGCTCATGAGGACGGACAGACGGACGGACAGACAGACATGGCTCTATCGACTCGGCTATTGATACTGATCAAGAATATATATACTTTATGGGGTCGGAAAATGTTCCTTCTCTGCGTTACACACATCCACTTTTACCACAAATACAGAATACCCCTTAACTCTTTTTGAGTACGGGTATAATAACTGGAGTGGATGAAGGCATTATCCAAAGATTGGCTGTAATTTTAAATATTTTAAACTGCAAGGACAAAATTAACACCCGCAAATTTGGCGAATAGGCCTCGAAGACTGCAGAGTTGTTATTTGAAAAGTATCCACAAAGGAAGCTTACTCCAACGCTTCATAAAATTTTGGCACACGTTCAAATTTTAATAGAACATCCGAGCCTTCCAATTGGAGAGATGTCAGAGGAGGCCCAGGAAACGAGAAACAAGGATTACAAGAAATTCAGGTACATGAATACTTGTAAAATATCACGAGCAATCAGGATCTTTTCAACATGTTGGCAGCCTCTTCAAATCCATTTATTTCATCTATTAGACATGTTAAATCCAAAAAAGAATTAGAAAGTATTTATTCTTCAGAAATGTTAAGATTATTGGATATTCCTAACGATCCATCGGAAATAGATGCATGTTTTATAGTAAACAAAAAATAAGAACAATAAAAAAAATGTTTGTTTTCCTTTTTTGTAAATTCTGTTTAAGTTAAAAATTAAATGTGAAATAACTTTTTATAGAACAATAGACCATTAAAAATTTTGTATCGATCCGAAAAACTTGGAATTTATCATTTTGCATAGGAAAATATGCACTGTTAACAAAGTTAAACTTTGGCTATTTATTGTGAAGCTTCTAGATATTGTAGCACCATGTACTTTTTTCTTTTAAACGCAGTTTATTTCATGAAGTTATTCATTTAGCAAGCTGAAATGGCCAAAGGCCCCACTGTGCGTCGTCGCCACTTTATTTGCACTTGAAGATTTGAAGCTCTGCTTGCAGAGATTGATTGGAACTTGAGTTTTGTGTCAAATATGGTTACTTAATTAACAGCAATCCACTAAAGGCCCCAAATATTCGAGGAGTATCTATGGGAATAGCTCGGAAGTCACATAGAGCACCAGAGACTAGAGGCAGCCGTCTTATTAAACAAAGAGAGTAGAGATCCAAGCCTCAAGTACAATCCATTAATTTTAAATCAGAGCAGCGAATTTTGTAGTCAAGCTTATCTGAAATCTATATGTACACTAGCAGACCCGCGCGCTTCGCTGCTCACTACTCTGATCGATCCATATTTCCCGATGTTTTTTAGAAAAACGAGAAGGAACGTGAGTCGCTTCTAGTCGCGACTCTACTTTTATACCCGTACTCAGTCAGTATATAAATTTGTGAGCTTATAATTGAAATTTAAAAAAAATTTCAAATATTACATATTACATTTTGTTGCTACATTTGTTAACTATGTACATCTACATCTAAAATGTAGATTATACTACATGTATAACAGATATTCTACATCTACCATTTAGATTCTACATCTCCTCCGCTAGGGGTTGCTCGCGCATTGCACAGGGCAGAGTGTGTGCGAGCGAGAAAGAGAATGAGTAGCGTCAGCAACGCCAGAGGTGAAGGAAGCAACTGAAAATTAATTTCTTCATTTTGGCCATAATAATGATCCGATCTGTACCAGATTTGGCAATCTGGTAGATATGGTCGATACTGCGCTTTTAGTTTTATCGTATCTTTAAAATGTCACAGATTTTCGTTCTTTGTGAAGGCGGAGGGGGCGTGGCACAATTTGGAAAGTGTATTTGTGTATTTTTTTTTGCTACATCTGTTAAGTACATCTACATCTAAAATGTAGATTATACATCTAGAACAAATATTATACATCTACCATTTAGATTATACATCTCCTCCGCTAGGGGTTACTCGCGCTTTGCACAGGGCAGAGTGTGTGCGAGCGACAAAGAGAATAAGTAGCGTCAGCAACGCCAGAGGAGGTGGGCGCAGCAACCGAAAATTAATTTCTTTATTCTGGCCATAACAATGATCCGATCTGTACCAGATTTGGCGATCTGGTAGAAATTGTCATTCCTTACGATACTGCGTTTATAGTTTTATTGTATCTTTAAAATTGTGACTGCCACAGATTTTCGTCTTTTGTGAAGGCGGACGGGGCGTGGCACAATTTGGAAAGAAACTAGATTCAGTGTGATATCACATGATTCTGGAAACAATATTTGGTTGCTCTAGCTTTTATAGTCTCTGAGAACGATGCGTCAAACAAGACGGACAGACGGCCAGACGGACAGACGGACGGACAGACAGACATGGCTCTATCGACTCGGCTATTGATGCTGATCAAGAATATATATACTTTATGGGGTCGGAAAAATTTCCTTCTCTGCGTTACACACATCCACTTTTACCACAAATACAGTATAACTCTTAACTCTTTTTGAGTACGGGTATAAAAAAAACCCTCTTTCCGGACTCGTTTTTGGACACATTATGATGGTGAATGCTCATAAAAAAGGGTCAGAAAAGAGCCAGAAAACGCTCATTTTGCTTGCTGGTACTTTTCCCCTTTTCGGCGAGTGTGCGTGGAGTGAATGTGTGTTTGTGCTTGAGTCCGTCCGCAGTGCGACGTTGCTGCATTTTTGGTGATATATGTTTTTATATATTCTTTATATACATTTTATATTTATATTCTTCTTTTCATATTTATATATATTCTTTATATTATTCTACTTTTTATTGAGCATAGTTACTTAGCACCATTTCG
This sequence comes from Drosophila subsilvestris, assembly GCA_035043285.1. Lineage (NCBI taxonomy): Eukaryota > Metazoa > Arthropoda > Insecta > Diptera > Drosophilidae > Drosophila > Drosophila subsilvestris. The sequence goes on from JAWNNB010001732.1 coordinate 3,277,536, forward strand.
TTTACACTTTTTGATTTTGCAAATCTGCCTTAACTGCTAGAGCATTGATTCTATTTTTATATCAAAGAACCATTCATTAAGCTCTGTTTACAAAAAAAATGAAGACATAAACGATTACCGTTCTTTTTTAATTGCACTTTATTGTAAAGCTCCCCGAAATATGGGAACTTTTTTTGGTCAGTTGAATAAGAACAGTTACTTTGGCGCTTTTTTGTCGCAGACTTTTTAGGTGCTTCGTTCGGCAAAAATGTTGTGAAATTAGTTTGTGCTATCTTGAGTCTATTTTGGTTCATGATGGGGAGAAAAAGTGCATTAACATCGGAAGAAAAAACCAATATCTCTTCATATAGGGAAAGCAAGCTTTCTTATAGAGAAATTGCAACAAAAAAAACGGAAGAGGCACAACTGTTGTACATAATTTATCTTCAAAATTAATCAGATTATGGCAAAAACATGAAGGGCAGAAATTGTATGACCTGGAACTCCGAGTGGAAGAATGTTGTATTTTCGGATGAAAAAAAGTTGAATCTTGATGATCCAGATGGATATAACTTTTATTATCATGACATACGTAAGGAAGAGCATTTCTTGAATCGTCATCACAGCCGAAAAGGTGGTATTATGGTCTGGGAAGCGCTCTCCTATTATGTCACCTGCGAGCTTCAGTTTCTGTCCCCCAAAATGAATACTGTAGCCTATCAAACGGTTCTAGAAAAGTAATTCTCAGAGTTTTAGAACTTGTTTCATCATTTGAAGTGGCGTTTCCAACACGATAATGCACCAATTCATACCGCCAGATCAGTTAAAGCTTGGATTCAGAGCCAGGATGTCAAGGTTCTAACTTGGGCGCCTTGTTCCCCATACCTTAATATTATTGAAAACAGGGCCGTAATCATTATAAGCTACATATAGTTTTAAAACGAGAAGGAACGTGAGTCGCTTCTAGTCGCGACTCTACTTTTATACCCGTACTCAGTCAGTATATAAACTTGTGAGCTTATGATTGAAATTAAAAAAAAATCTAAACATTTTACATTTTACATTTTTTTGCTACATTTGTTAACTACATCTACATGTAAAATGTAGATAATACATCTAGAACAAATATTCTACATCTACCATTTAGATTCTACATCTCCTCCGCTAGGGGTTGCTCGCGAATTGCACAGGGCAGAGTGTGTGCGAGCGAGACAGAGAATGAATATCGTCAGCATCGCCAGAGGAGGTGGGGGAAGCAACTGAAAATTATTCTTCATTCTGGCCATAATAATGATTCTTTACGATACTGCGTTTTTAGTTTTATCGTATGTTTAAAATTGTGGATGCCACAGATTTTCGTCCTTTGTGAAGGCGGAAGGGGGCGGGGCGAAATTTCGAAATACACTTGTAACAGTGTGATATTGTTGCTCTAGCTTTTATAGTCTCTGAGAACGAGGCGCTCATGAGGACGGACAGACGGCCAGACGGACAGACAGACATGGCTCTATCGACTCGGCTATTGATACTGATCAAGAATATATATACTTTATGGGGTCGGAAAATTTTCCTTCTCTGGGTTACACACATCCACTTTTACCACAAATACAGTATACCCCTTAACTCTTTCTGAGTACGGGTATAAAAATCACACAATAATAATTTTTTTTTAGGTTTTTGGGATAATCATTGTTGATAATAATTATTTTTATTAATTATTATTAATGATTATCCATAATAATTATGTTTGAGCAAAAAAAAATAAAACTCAAAAATAATGATTAAATGTTGAGTTTTATTTTTTCACTCAAATATAAAACTCAAAGTTAAATAATGAAAATATCATGGGGAGCTGAAAAAAATTGATACATATCCTTACTAATTAAGTCAAGACGAGCACAAAAAAACATATTATTCAATTTTTAAAAAAGTTCTCATAGTTTTATGAAAATATGTATAAATTTGTAAGATGTTGAGGTTGAGCCTTGTATTTGTGCTTCTTAACTATATACAGCAAGACATAATATATAGGCTCAATTGGCCTATTAATTATTTCATATAAATCAAAAACATGAACATTCAATTGTAGAAAAACTTGCTTGCTTTGTACATGCTTACATTTCCGAACTGGTTGCTAGTAGAAGCTTCGCTCGCCATACATAAGCTTTCATATACTTATGTGGGAATGGTGGTTTCCCTGTATTTAAACACGATTCCCTTCGCTGCGATCAATGTTGCTTGTGGCTATCTCCACACTTTAATGTTTTATTTTAAGATATTGGTATTTATTCTTATATTTAAATATACACGTTGGTATTAACTTAGGTTTTACATTTTCTTCTTGTTCTCAATTATTTCGATCCGAGCACACACAACACCTCTCGTAACCAGCACTCTACTTCTCCGACTGTTCGATTCCTCTTTTCTTTGTCCGATCAACCCTGCGTTTGTCTACTCGATTATTTCATTAGGGACACTCTCACTTATGCCTTTCCTACATTCGGCCATCCGACATCCACATTCGTCCCGAATGCTGGACACCATCTTTTCATATATTCCGCTACAGTATTAGTCCTATTGGGTCCCTCTTCTTCACCCAACTTTTCGACTAAATATCTACTATGCCTCAATTTACGAACTACTCTATAAATACTATAAATACTCCTAAATACTTTTTCTTCAACTTTAAACCGGCCCCAAACTGCGTTCGTTTTATGGCCACCAATTCATCAATATCGTACTCACTTTCCTTTTTTCGATCCTTATTATACGTCTTACTATTCTCTTCGTGTAGTTTAGATATGTTTTCTTTCGCTGTCTTACGTATCTCTTCCTTTTCACTCTGTAGTTCAGCTAGAAACTCTTCTTCCAACATGCTTTTCAACTCCATATCATACACCATCCTCATCTCAAAACCTGTCAAGATCTTAAACAGCGACACCTTCGTACTTCTAGGCGGTGACGAATTTATGAATTGTTGTACCCTCCCGACATTCTTATACCAAGCCTTTGGATCTCCCACACACAGTTTTGTCAATAATGATATGACAGTTCGATTTAGGCGCTCAACTTGTCCGTTTCCCCTCGGCACTCCCGTGGCGATAAGCAAATGCTGTATATTTTTCGAATTACAGTACTCCTTAAATACGTTTGAAGTAAACGCAGTACCACGGTCAGTAACGACCCGTTTCGGATTTCCAAACAACTCTGATTGCCTTTGTAGCCTATCAACCACCTCTACTGAACCAGTGCTCTTCGTCGGATACAACCATACATACTTTGAGAAAGCATCCACTACCACCAAAATATGATTGTACTGTTTTTTTGATAACTCCATGGGACCCACATGGTCAATATGGAAAGTATTCAACGGTTCGTCGCCCTTATCAATACAATTCAGAAAACCTTCTTTCCGGCCTTGTTTCGACTCACTCACTATACATTCTAAACACGACTTGACAATCGCCTCCACTTTACCTGCCAAGCTCGGTATATAATAATCTCTCTGTACTAGATCAGCAGTCTTCTTTATCCCAAAATGACCTTGTCTATGAGCCATCAGAATAATCTCCTTTTCCATGCTGGAGGGTATGACAATAAGTTCCTTAATGGGATCTTTATGCAAAATACCATACTGCATATAAAAATCGTCATACGTTCCTTGTTCTAACACCTTAACAATCACACTTGTCCATTCGTCCAATCTTTGAGCATTCTGTACTTTACTCTTAAGCGAATCTTCTAATAGAAGACAGTGCACTCTGCTTAGCGCATCGACGTGTTTCATTCTGACTCCTGACCGATGCTCAACCTCAAACTCAAAATCTTGCAAAAATATCGCCCAGCGAGCCACTCTTAGCGGAACTTCTCGTTTTTTCATGGTCATTGCAAACGCATTGCAATCCGTAACAATCTTTATTTTTATTCCCATTACATAGACTCTCCATTTTTTCAATGCCTGGATTATAGCAAGTACCTCCAACTCATATGAATGATATTTCTCTTCGGCCGGCGTAGTCTTCCTACTCATATACTCTACTGGATGAAACTGTTGATCCTCCGAGCTTCTTTGCAACAAAATAGCTCCATAACCAAACTTGCTAGCGTCACAATGAATCTCAGTAACCCCTTTTGGATTGAATAGCCGCAGGACAGGCGTATTAGTTAAACAAACCTTTAGCTGTTCAAACGAGGCCAATTCTTCCTCACCCATTTTAAAAGACACTTCTTTCTTCAACAGATTCGTCAGCGGTTTAGCGACCGCGGCGAAATCTTTCACAAACCTACGGAAATATGACGTGAGGCCCAGATAACGCTGGACTCCTTTTCTATCTCGTGGCACTGGAAAATTCTCAACCGCTCCCGTTTTCTCTCTTGACGGCTTAATCGTCCCGTTCTCTATAATGTATCCAAGGAAATTGACTCTACGCTGCAAAAACTGACACTTACTCCATTTTATCTTCAATCCTGAACATTCTGCTAAATCCAAAACTCTTTTCAACTTATCGATGCCTTCTAATTCACTCTCTGCTGGTACGATAATGTCGTCCATATACAACATCAAAACGCCCTCATTTATAAGTGGCCTCAAAACTGCGAATATATACCGCGTGAACACCGCTGCCGAGTTATTGATTCCGAATGGGACAAAATTAAACTCGTATTGGCCATTCTGAGTAACAAACGACGTAAACTTCCTAGAATTCTCCTCTACGGGTACGTGAAAGTATCCATTACGCAAATCGAGTGTTGTGAATACTTTTGCTTTCTGCAATTTGTGTAACACATCATCGATAATAGCCGTCGGGAAATTGTCTCTTAGAATTTTCTGATTGAGTTTTCTATAGTCGCAACATAATCTCTTTTTACCATCTTTCTTTTGGACGAGCACAATTGGAGAAGAGTATTCCGAAACACTTTGTCGAATGATTCCTTCCTCTAGCCATTCCTCAATTTGCTGATCCACCCTTTTCTGTTCTTCATACGGTAAGCGCCTCGGTCTCTGATACACAGGCACTTCGTCCGTGAGTATAATCTTCATTTCTACTGGACAATAGGCTGACTTCACTGGATTATACTTGGTAATCATATCCGTTATTATCTCTTTCGTCTTGACACTTAAATGTGAAAAATCGACTTCTGACGCCATATCTTCTATCGCTTCTATCGTCATTATCTGTCCGAACGTATCCTTTAACTCCGCTACTTGGCTTGCTGATGACACATGGATAGAGTTTCGAATATCGCTATGATGAGCTATATTGGTTTGAACGCCTACCACTGTATCAGTTTTTTGACCTTTTTCCAAGGCCCTATTATCGTTATGGAAAAACAACACCTTTTTTCCCAATTGTAACGCTCACTACTTCTAATACGTCACTACCGATTACTGCGCTATATAAAGTATCTCTATCTTTGACCACGTGAAAGCACATCTCAATCGGAATGCCATCCAGCTCAGTATCGACCAAGAAAAACCCAAGTGTACAGATTCTCTTTCCTCCGATTCCAATTAATTCTTTCACTTGTGCTGTCAATGGAGTCGGAAAGACGCGCTTATATGCGCTCTCACTCATAGTGCATATATCGCTACCCGAATCGAACAGCGCCGGTATCACCTCGTTGTCGAACCTTATATCCTTAAATACACGATTGTACATTTTCTGAACTAGTTGTTGTGGAGTCGATGCCTCATTCTTTATCTCTTTCTTTTGCCCCTTGCACTGATTCGCTTTATGACCCAGTTGATCGCACTTAAAACATTTAATGTCTTTCTGACCACAATCTCTAGCGAGGTGATTTTTCTCTCCACACTTGAAACATCTAGGATCGTCTTTTCTACTCTTCTGTTCCTTATTCTCGAGCTTCAGCTTAAATCTTGACTCTTGACTATACGATGTTTTCTCATATATCTTCATTTTCTCTCGCAACTCTTTAAAATCTGTCGCCTGATACAACACACTTTTGTTCTGTTTCGTGTCAGGAATACCTTCTATTATATACTCCATCACACTTTCCTCATCCAAATTACTCTTTTTGGCCAGACTCTTCATTTGATAAAAATATTCCACTAAACTCTCATTTGATTTTTTCTTTCTATTCTCAAGTTGCTTGTGTACTTGCTTCGCAGACAATTTCTCTGTAAACTCTTCCTCTAAGGCTGCTTTGAGCGAGTCCCAATTGGTGAGGCCGTCTTGACTGTTAACGAACAGCTTCGTTGCTCCTTTCAGCAACTGTCTACTATATACAAACTTCTGCAAAGCGTTCCACTGTACTGTCTCTGCAGTGCTCTCGAAATCTGTAAGCCAATCATTAATATCCTTATGTTGACTGCCATCAAACTCGACCAAGGAATCACGAATATCCTTGAGTGTAAACGCCATTTTACTTTTTGACTCTAGCTGCTCCCTCGGGCTTTCTACACTAAGATCTGTTGTGTCCTCATATATGGACTCTTCGTTTACTTCCTGCTCGAAATACGAAATTAGTCTCTCTTGTAATTCCGCTTTGTTTCCTTTAATTTTTAACTTGTATTCTTTTAGCTTCTCCTTTAGCTCGACTACGGTGAGTTGTGTGATCTCGTCGGTCAACATTAGTATCGTAATTAATATGAAATATTCTTAAATTAGTGTTTAAGTATTTTGATTAGTATTTACGAAAATGTTTATATGTATATGCATATGCTCAACTTAACTAAAAATATATTTTTTCTGCTTCTTTTATCTCTACTTTAAATATTTTGTATCCCTCCTTTTAATCTCGATCACTTTATCTTTATTAATCTTACTCTGCCCCCTGTTAATACTTGCGCCGACGTATTCGTTGCGTTGAACCTTCTTCACGTAGTTGCTTCTCACGTCGTTTCTCTGTCCTGCACCCATACACACGTCTGATGGATGGTGCCGTCGCCTGTGTATGTGAGTACTGCTCTCTGCTTTCTGGATTCTGCTCTGTTGTATATCGTCTCTCTACGCCACACACATACACACGTATGCTGGATGATGTGATGACTGCTCTCTGAATTTCTCTGGATTCTGCTCTGCTTTAGATTACTCTGGTTAGGATAATCTGATGGATGGTGCCGTCGCTTGTGTATGTGAGTGTGGTACCGTTACTGCTCTTCTGCTTGCGCTTGCTGTTCTATATCGTCTTCGTCGCTCTTGTGGTATTTCACCATACCCATAGGCTATTGTGAAATTTCCATTTGTATGTGTGTGTCGCTCAATGTGTTGCTCTCTCCCTCGCCGAATTTTTCTGAACGTTTTCCAATCTGCTTCTCCTGGGTGTTTTGTGTTATATTGCAATAATGTTACAACAATTTAATGATTGATGGACAGCATTGCTTATATTTCTCCTGGACGAGCCCCCATTAATGTGGGAATGGTGGTTTCCCTGTATTTAAACACGATTCCCTTCGCTGCGATCAATGTTGCTTGTGGCTATCTCCACACTTTAATGTTTTATTTTAAGATATTGGTATTTATTCTTATATTTAAATATACACGTTGGTATTAACTTAGGTTTTACATTTTCTTCTTGTTCTCAATTGTTTCGATCCGAGCACACACAACACCTCTCGTAACCAGCACTCTACTTCTCCGACTGTTCGATTCCTCTTTTCTTTGTCCGATCAACCCTGCGTTTGTCTACTCGATTATTTCATTAGGGACACTCTCACTTATGCGTTTCCTACACTTATTCCCTTTTGAACGAGATTTTAAATTCGATGAGGTTGCTTCCGGCGAAGAAGATGAAGATGACGTGACTAGGGAGAGACTCGAAATAGCGTATCGAGAAATTGATAGCTACAACCCCAATCCAGTAGATATTAGCACGTAAAGTCTACGAATCTGGAAGACAGTTTGATGATAAATCTGCATTGATAAATTCCATTAAAACTGCCTGGTCTGAGATTTCTCTCGAATACAGAGAATGAATCTATTATTCCTTGCCAAGTCGTCTCTTTGAAGTAATTTCAAACAAAGGAGGATGTACACATTACTAAAATATCACAAATAACTAATACTGTTAATCTATAATGGAAATTCCTATAAATTCTTTGAGTTTTCTTTATTTTATGATCATGTTCTTATTCAAGTGACCCAAAAAAAGTTCCCATATTTCGAGGAGCTTTACAATAAGGCGCAATCTAAAAAGAACGGTAATCGTTTATGTCTTCGTTTTTTGTAAACAGAGCTTAATGAATGGTTCTTTGATGGAAAAATAGAATCAATGCTCTAGCAGTTAATGGAGATTTGCAAAATCAAAAAGTGTAAACAAAAAACGGTGTTTTTATTCAAGTGACCAGCAGTGTACTAAAAGCCTTCTGGGCATCAAGTCTGTGTTTTCATGATTAGAGGATTATTCGAAAACTGGAAATACGTTTTAAGCTACATATACTGTTTCTGCCACCCGTATAAAACACGAAGCCCTTTTTGAAAAAGTGACGGCTAATATTTGTAGTGAACAGATTTTTAGTTTGTAGTTTTGCAGTTTTCGTAAGTGTGAAATTAAAAAAACTTTTTTCCTTATTGTTAACTATTATTTTGAAATTATTTAAATCTAGATGGGGAAAGATAGTGGCGAAAAAACAAAGAGAGTTGCAAACGGTGGAGAGAAAAGCTGAAGGAAGATAAAATAAAATTGGAAAAGTACAGAGCTAACGAGAAGGAACGTGTGAGTCGCTTCTGGACGCGACTCTACTTTTATACCCGTACTCAGTCAGTATATAAATTTGTGAGCTTATGATTAAAATTAAAAAAAAAAAATTTTAATTTTACATTTTGTTGCTACATTTGTTAACTACATCTACATGTAAGTAGCTATTATATGGGCATGTGACTATAGGACAGTGTTAGGCATACACACAGACAAAAGAAATGATAACGAAAGTAAACGAACAGTCTAGGGTCTAGGATGTCCTTTTACAGAGAAAAAAAAAAACCATAAAAAACGAAAAGAGATAAACGTCCCATAAATTAAATAGTGCCGCAGATTCATTTGAAAGGGACGGGATGAAACACTTGCTTGAGGGATGTTTGACCAGATTCATTTGAAAGGGGCTGGATGAAACACTTGCTTGAGGGATGTTTGAATCGTTGTAGGGACCCAAATCACATAAGCAGGGAGAGAGGGATAGTTGTTTGATGCTTGCAGGTAACCAATCATATAAGCAGAGAGAGATGGATAGTTGTTTGATGGTTGCTGTCCAGGATTATTGATCATGGATTTTTGACAAAGTTACACACATCACTTTAGCACAAATACAGTATACCCCTTAACTCTTTTTGAGTACGGGCATAAAAAGGGGAACGAATGTCGACTGCTAGAAAAAAATTGGAATGCGTTGGCTAAGGGGAATCTTTCAATGATTTCACAGAAAAGGAGGATTGAGCGAATGAGAAAAAAAACAGTGGCGGAAGAAGAAGGCAGAAATTGCAAATGCACAAAAAGACGAGCCTTACAAATGCAAGCAAACATTGGGTAAAGCTGTAAAAAAAGTGGAGAATGTGTTGCCGAAAGATGCGAATCGAAAATTAAAGGTGATAGAAGTTGTGTTTAACAATTACAATCAGTGCAAACGAAACAAATGAAATGAAAAATAATTTAGGCTATACACTGCAAGAAAGTGTTGTTAAATCCATTGAAGAGTTTTATGCGAGCGACAACATTAGTGTTCAATCTTCGGGAAAAAAGGACACATTAATAGTTAAAGGAAAATTCATTGCAAAGCGCTTTATGATAATGACAGTGTCTGAAGCATATGAGCTGTATAAAACAGATTTCGAAAACGCAGATATGGGCCAGTCTACTTTTTTTAAGTTGCGCCCACGCCACGTCAAATTAATAAATAAAATGCCTCACAATATGTGTGTTTGCATGTACCATGCCAATTTCGGTTTTGTGTTTCCAAGTAGTTTTGAAAGCTTTTTAAAATCTGTTTGCTGCAATATTTACAATGAAAATTGCATGACAAGCAATTGCAATAACTGCATGACAGATTTAAAATATGAGTTTCTTCCCCTAGCATATTTATCAAATATGGAGGATGAGGTAAACTGGCAGCATTGGCGAAAAAAAGATCACTATAGCTCTAACCGAAACTGTTGCTACTTTTTCTGACCTCATAGAAGATTTGGAAACGAAATTACCCTCTTTTAAGACTTCTTTTTCTTGTACAAAGAGCTCAGAAAAAGTATTTTGAAGAAATTTGCCGAAAATTATAGACTCACCAATCAAAACGAAATCCAAAGTGCTCACTTCAATTATAAGCAGGTGTAAATTTTTACTTGTGTAGCTTGGACGGCAGGAGCTATTCTTTTGCTATTATTAGTGATAAGCTTACGCACAACAAACACGACGTATATATTTTCTTAATTAATCTCCTAAGTGAATTAAAGAAGGTATTTGGATATTTTTCAAAAACAATAATTTTTTCTGATGGATGCTGCTCTCAGTTCAAAAACAAATATATATTGTTAAGTTTAAGTGATATTATACAAGATTTAGGGTTTTTTTCAATAGAATGGAACTTTTTTGCAAGCTCACATGGCAAAAGAGCTGTCGATGGAGTCGGAGCTGTAATTAAAAGAAAAGTCTGGCAGGTGACGAAATCCCAAAACCTAGTAATATCAGATGCGCTTTCATTTTATGAATTGGCACAGAATAATATGAATGGAACATAGGAGCATAACATAGGGAGCTGTCGATGGAGTCGTAGCTGTAATTAAAACCTAGTAATATCAGATGCGCTTTCATTTTATGAATTGGCACAGAATAATATTAATGGAGTTCAGATTTTGTTTATTTCATCGGAACAGATTGAATGTAGTTCCTTATTACATAAGTTAGATGAAAAATGGAAAAAAGTAAAAAGCATTCAAGGCATATCCAAATTACACTTCTTTTATTGCCAAGGACAAGAGCTAAAAGTAGCTAGAACAGCTTATTCGGAAATAAAACAAATCCTTTAATACAGGGCTTGGCACGGCCCTATCTTAAAAACATAGGAAAAGGCGCTGCCACGTCGCTGCCGGCACACGTACAGTATCAAAAGGCAGCGAGCCTTCGTGTGGCTTCGGCAATGCGACTTCGGCTCTTGCATTCGAGCTTGATACCCGTAGCCGAGAACAAAAATGAGATCAGCTGTGTATTAGCCGTCGACACTGCAAGACCACGCTACGCAGCCTTTTGATTTTACACTCGCGCAAAAACATGTTCAACGTAAAATCGGAAAACAATTAATGCGCGCCTAGAATTTTCCTCCAGTTTCAAAAGGAATTCAATTTCAAAACATAACATTTTTATTTCATTTAATTTCAACTTTTCTTTCACCCGCAACAGTTCAACTTTTGCTACAAATCGTTTGTTGCAGTGTAAAAAGCAACAAACCGGTTTCTGCCGCAGGCCTCTTCAGGGTTTTTTTACTCACACATGCGCTGTAAATGTCAGAGTGTGTGTGCCGAAAAAAATCTCCCGTGCGACATGTCCCGTGCGAATATAGTCTTAATTAAATTTAAAAAAAACTACGAATCATATTTGCTTATAACTATAACCATTTTAAAGCGACACCAATGCACATCATGTACAGAAATTTTCATGAACATAGTGCCTCAACTTTCGCTAAAATCTGAGTTTTAATTGATCGCCACGAAAATCACTTCCATATTTGTCCCGTGCGAATGGCTCGTTTTTTTGACAAAATCTCGAAAACGAATAGTTGCCCAAAATTGACCTTTGCACCACTTATAGGCCTGGTCAAGAGGTTAGCATAAAAGTTAAAACTATTTTGAAAATCTGTATTATTTTGACCTTTCTAGCACTTGGAATGCGTACGATTGTCCCGTTCGACTTCAGAGAAATGCCCATATGTAGGTAAAAATACATTTTGACAATAACGTAATGAGTGAATCTAGGTTACGTTACGCCTCAGCGTACGAGTATCAAAAGAAGAGCAAGAACGACGAAATGTCAAAATTGACATTGCGCTCTCTCTCTCTCTCTCTCTCTCTCTCTCTCTCTCTCTCTCTCTCTGAGATCTACTTTTCTTTTCCTTCCAATCCACTCAAGGCTGCAGACGTGAAATTTCGAGCGTACAGCACAAGAATTGGCAAAGTGCATTAAAAACGAGAAGGAACGTGAGTCGCTTCTAGTCGCGACTCTACTTTTATACCCGTACTCAGTCAGTATATAAATTTGTAAGCTTATGATTAAAATTTTAAAAAAAAATTTTTAATTTTACATTTTACATTTTTTTGCTACATTTGTTAACTACATCTACATCTAAAATGTAGATTATACATCTAGAACAAATATTCTACATCTACCATTTAGATTCTACATTTCCTCCGCTAGGGTTGCTCGTCGCATTGCACAGGTCAAAGTGTGTGCGAGCGAGAAAGAGAATGAATAGCGTCAGCAGCGGGGGAAGCAACTGAAAATTAATTTCTTCATTCTGTGCTATAATAATAATCCGATCTGGTATCAGATTTGGCAATCTGGTAGATATAGTCATTTTTTACGATACTGCGTTTTCAGTTTTATAGTATCTTAAAATTGTGGCTGCCACAGATTTTCGTCCTTTTTGGGGGCGGAAGAGGGGCGGGGCGAAATTTTGAAATACACTTGTAGCAGTGGGATATCATATGAGTTTTTAAACAAAATTTGGTTGCTCTAGCTCTTATAGTCTCTGAGATCCAGGCGCAAATCAAGACGGACGGATGGACGGACGGACAGACGGACAGACAGACATGGCTCTATCGACTCGGCTATTGATGCTGATCAAGAATATATATACTTTATGGGGTCGGAAAATTTTCCTTCTCTGCGTTACACACATCCACTTTTACCACAAATACAGTATACCCCTTAACTCTTTTTGAGTACGTATATAAATGGAGTTTAAAGAAGAATTTGTTGTTCATAAAGCATAATCTTGAAGTAATGTGTATGCAATTTCGTCTGTTCGTATATTCGTATGAATAATTCTAGAGTTTGACATGCAAAGCAAGAAGCAAGAATTTCGTTTTGTTTTTATCATTTATTTTATCAGTAAAATAATGTAAAATACTATTATGTGCATATGAATAGCACTTAGGTTTAAGAACAAGTATGAAATATGAGAAAATTTATTATGTAGAAATAAATAACTATTCAGAATGTTAGGTTTTTCTGAATGGGTTAAAAAGGGGTAACTATGTTGTTGTAAACGGTCAGGGATTTTCCGAATATCATTTCCATTGGAAGATCATTGGTAGGGTAGGTAGAGAGGCAAAAGCATTACCATAACAGCTCGGTAATTTCAATCGGATTGTTCTGAGTCCCAATGTATTTGAATTCTTTCTCTTGTGTTTGTGTTATATTAGTGATACGTGTAAGGTCATCTGGCTTTACGGGACTCTTGATAATATGTGCTGTAGGTGTGTTGAGTTCAGGTGTTAAGAACCCCCCTAGCCTGATACGCTGGAGCTGATGCCAGAGAGTCCCCCTGACCACTCCCCCATCAGAAAAACAAACTACATTCGCTCGTCAGATCGGGTGCAACAGATTTTATAAGATAGTGTAACCATTGTATCCGGTAACAGGGGACTACTAAAGGTGTTGTATCGAGTCAGAGGAACTTTGTTGTGAGAGGTGCAACGGGGGGTGGTGTTCCTTTAGGAAACATCACGCGACCCAGCTTTAGAGTAGCCTAGGATGTCAACGGCGGGAACGAGAATCGCAATCGGGGTATTTTCAGCGAAGGAAGATAGGACATTACATATTGAACAAGCACAATCCTCAGGGCTTTTGTAGACCAGGGGTCGGTGTTGAGAAAACTGGGAGTTTACATCAAAAGACTGGGGCTTTAATGTTCAAAATAAAGAGATATTTGCGATCCACATTTGATTAAATCGGTAAGGTACATCGTCCGTAAAAGAAAACTTGTTAACCCAAATGGCGTTGTTTCATGGAAAATAGTCGAGGAATTATATGAAATCGATTCCAGAAATTCAACGTGACTGCCCTAAATTATCACCAAAGCTTATGAATCCAAATAGTTTTGAAAAAATGAGTAAAATATGTCACTCAAGTGTTTAGCCAGTAGCGTACCACTGCTCTAGAACTAATTGATTAGCTCTGGAGGCTCTTAAAGTGCAAAGAAGTGCGAGGCGACTCCACCTCATAGAACAAATGGAACAGACGACGGACGGTCATTAACAGACATGTTCTCTATCGGTAAAAGCACATCCAGATGACTGAAGAAGAATTTCAATGAGACCCTATGGAATCGGCGAAATTGTCTTCGAAGAATTACAAATATCCACAGAAGTGTACTGCAAAGACAGTAGACTTTAACACTTAAGAATAGAGTCTACGAATATAAAAACGAGAAGGAACGTGAGTCGCTTCTAGTCGCGACTCTACTTTTATACCCGTACTCAGTCAGTATATAAATTTATGAGCTTATGATTGAAATTTAAAAAAAAATTTTAATATTTACATTTTACATTTTTTGCTACATTTGTCAACTACATCTACATGTAAAATGTAGATAATACATCTAGAACAAATATTCTACATATGCCATTTAGATTCTACATCTCCTCCGCTAGGGGTTGCTCGCGCATTGCACAGGGCAGAGTGTGTGCGAGCGAGACAGAGAATGAATAGCGTCAGCAGCGCCAGAGGAGGTGGGGGAAGCAACTGAAAATTAATTTCTTTATTCTGGCTATAATAATGATCCGATCTGGTTCAGATTCGGCAATCGATAGATATGGTCATTCTCTACGATACTGCGCTTTTAGTTTTTTCGTATCTTCAAAATTATGGGTTGCCACAGATTTTCGTCCTTGTGAAGGCGAAGAGGGCGGGGCGAAATTTTGAAATACACTTGTAACAGTGTGATATCACATGAGTCTGGAAAAAATATTTCGTTGCTCTAGCTTCTATAGTCTCTGAGAACGAGGCGCTCTCGGGACGGACAGACGGACAGACGGACGGACAGACAGACATGGCTCTATCGACTCGGCTATTGATGCTGATCAAGAATATATATACTTTATGGGGTCGGAAAATTTTCCTTCTCTGCGTTACACACATCCACTTTTACCACAAATACAGTATACCCCTTAACTCTTTTTTGAGTACGGGTATGAAAAATCTGCAGAGGGCAGAGTGTGTGCAGTCACCGTACCCGCTTCTATAAGAATCTGATCCAATTTATAAACATTCTTTGGCTTCCATAGTAAGCTATAAACAATCTTTGGATTCCCATATTATGCTATAAACAATCTTCGGTTTCCAATCAAGACACTCAGACCACCCGGCCTTATATAACAATCTTTGATTTCACATAGAAATCCATTATCTCCACACAGTTTACCAAGGCTCGAATGGCATTTTCAGCCCCTTGTTAAATGAAAGTTCACACTGCTTGAGCCGGTGTTTTCACCAGGGACCTGACAGAGTTCCCGGCTGTGTACTCAGGTACTGTGCCGACGCGTTGTGTGGACCCCATGGAACTATTCACCCTGTCCACTAATTCTTCATGCTTCCCCCGATCTGGAAGGAATCTCTTATTATTCCTCTCCATGAGTAAGGTAGCAAGTCTGATGCTAATAACTATGAAGGTATATATAAGTCATCCGCTATTTCTAAAATGTTTGAAACAATTTTGACTCCGCACTTGCAACATCTCTGCAAATCTACTGAGATCCCCATCTCAGCCTGGATTTATAAGAGCGACGATCAACAACCACAAATGTATGAGAGTTTACCTCTTTTGTCATTAAAGGCTTCCAGAGGTAGCTTTCAGTGCGGATGATATCTCACACTGATTTCAGTAAAGCATCTCGACCTTGTAGAAACTCCCTTCTAGACAGGTCAAAGACATGACCTTTTAGTGTTTGCACCTAATCTTTTCATGCTGGACTTGCAGCCACCTTCGCTTAGGTCGCAACGAGTCCTCTTCAAAAACTTCTCTTCACCTGTTAAGATTACTTGGTGGAGTACCACAGGGCAGCCATCTAGGCCCCCTACTATTCACACTCTTTATTAATGACCTGCCTTCAGCATTAACAAATTCTCAAGCACTCATGTATGCGGATGATAGTCAGACTCTGTGTCCAGTACAGAGGACATTTCATTTCATTCTCGCTTGCAATCCTGATCTCAATGAACTTTCAGTCATGGCGTTGTGCGAATATTTGACACCTTACTCTGAGACCTGGTCGGTGGCAGGCAAGCGTGGACAATAAATGCTATTTTTTAAAAGCCTTTCTCCAGCACCTGCGGAATCGAAAAATTCTAGTCAATCCGCATAAAACGAGAAGGAACGTGAGTCGCTTCTAGCTCGCAACCTCTACTTTTATACCCGTACTCAGTCAGTATGATGAATTTATGAGACTATGAAATGAAATTTGGTGTAAAATTTTAAACATTTTACATTTTTTTGCTAGATATGTTAACTCACATAATATGTAGTACATATACATCTAAAATGTGAATTATACATGTAGAACAGATATTCTACATCTACCATTTAGATTCTACATCTCCTCCGCTAGGGTTGCTCGCGCATTGCACAGGGCAGAGTGTGTGCGAGGGAGAAAGAGAATGAATAGCGTCAGCAGCGACAGAGGAGGTGGGGGAAGCAACTGAAAATTAATTTCTTCATTTTGGCCATAATAATGATCCGATCTGTACCAGATTTGGCAATCTGGTAGATATGGTCATTCTCTACGATACTGCGTTTTTAGTTTTATCGTATCTTCAAAATTGTGGATGTACAGATTTTCGTCTTTGTGAAGGCGGAAGGGGCGTGGCACAATTTGGAAAGAAACTTGATTCAGTGTGATATCACATGAGTCTGGAAACAAAATTTGGTTGCTCTAGCTTTTATAGTCTCTGAGAACGAGGCGTCAAACAAGACGGACAGACGGACAGACGGCCAGACGGACAGACGGACAGACGGACGGACGGACAGACAGACAGACATGGCTCTATCGACTCGGCTATTGATACTGATCAAGAATATATATACTTTATGGGGTCGGAAAATTTTCCTTCTCTGCGTTACACACATCCACTTTTACCACAAATACAGTATACCCCTAACTCTTTTTGAGTACGGGTATAAAAACTGTGGCAGGAATTTGTCGTTTACGTTTTCCTGGAGTGTGTACCCAGCAACAGGAGCGGAATCCACAGATTTATATCGATAGTTGCCTATCGGGACCGTGTGTGGACTGCGAGAACAGCTGATGCACAGCTCAGGAATATATGTTCAACAATTATTCCTGAAGCGAATGGTGCAAGATGAAGGAAAAAACTGTACGCAACATCAAAAAGAAAGATTAAAATGATTATTTTTGATCTTGCAACAATATATGCGTGCACAAAAACAATCACTTCATCGTCAGAGTGCATCTTTTTCATTTTATTTGAATTTCACAATCGGCACTGTTTATAAAGCAGCTGATTCATCATTCCTGATAGAATTTTCAGCGGTGCTGAAGATAGGCCTTAACTAAAAAAAATATCTGTTCGGCTAAGCGCCGGGCCATCGCATCGCAAAGAGAGCGGAGCTAATCTCTTACGCACATCATTGCCGACCTGCCTCTGCGCTCTTGAGCTATTTCCCCGTTCCCCAAATTCGTCAGCCGACTAAGGCAGTGAGGGAGGCTCGTCTGCGTAGCGGAAGACACTTGAAACCCTAGCATCATCGAAACCAAACGTATCGTCGGTTGGCATAGTCACTTGGCTGCCACATATTCGCAAATCCAATAAGCTCGTAATATTATGTATTTTAACACGGTCAATTCGGGTCCGCCTGTTCTAAATTCTCGCCCATAATCCTCCCCACTCGCCTTGCATGGCAAATAGAAAATTATAATCGAACTAACTGTGTCGTGATTTATATAAATTCGATCTAAATCTACGCTATTGAAAAAGCTCAATAGCTCAACAATATCATTCATGTGTTTATTATGTATTCCAATAAAATTAAAATAAACGAGAAGAACGTGTGAGTCGCTTCTGGACGCGACTCTACTTTTATACATACTCAGTCAGTATATAAATTTGTAAGCTTATG